>BGPR01001890.1:181083-212452 GCA_013235015.1 Araneus ventricosus | reverse complement strand
TAGTAATTGGTAAAAATGCATATATACTTGAACAAATTTAGATGACTTCATTATTAACATTATATCGAATCTATTATCACTGCTTTGAAGAAGAAAGTACCGAGATCATTGATGGCGAAACTGTTTGAGAAGTGGGTCAAAAGTTTTTCATTATCTTTTAATACTCGTCCATAGTTCACTAAGTCAGCGGTGTCACTAGGTAAGAGGGGGGAGGGTGTAGTAAAAAGGGTACAAATAATTTGTAATTTGTGAGATTTTGCATCCACATTCTCCGATGCAACGAATATGAAGTTCTGACCGATCGTCATGAGTGATGCACAGGTTCAGTGATACGATAAAAAAAAGTCGAAATGGAAATATTTTTTTATAAATTTGACATTAAATAATTATATATTTATTTTTTTAATATTTTCGATTGTCTGTTCTCTCTTTTATGATATAAAAAATAAATGTATAAAAATTAATGCGTGAGTCATTTAAAAAGGCTTTGTGGGTCAGTTTATGATCCTCGGGTTATAGGTTCGCCACCACTGACTTAGCTGACTTAGGTGGTTATAAATGAACTTATCTGAAACAAGAAATAAAGTTTATTTGGAAATTATCAAGAGCTCCTCAGCAGTCCATGATGCCTAAATTACAGAGTTTCTACCACTTAATAAATGTAGAGATCTCTCATGATCAAAGCCATAATCTTTTTGACAAACAAGATAGATACTGAGTTCCTTCAAAATGGTGCAGTTAATAATATGAAGTTGACCCTGCTGCTCTGTTTGCATTTACAATGCACATGTAACGTTCAGGTCAATATGACCCGAACACTAAATATTAATTGCAGGAGGCTGCATTCTCCATGCTTTCAGAATAATGTTACGTTTAGAGTCAAATGAGAACTGTTTTAACCTAATAAATTTGAAATATTTGAAAAATAATACAAATGTATATGTAAATATAAGCATATGCATGTGAAATAAAAAATAAATTAGAATATTCTTTTTACTCTTGCCTCCTTTTTATTTGAAATTTGGACAATAATATGATACATATTTCTTGCAAATATATATTTTACATTTATTACAAAATATATTTAATTTATTATCATTGCTTGATTCATTGAACCTACATTGGCCACGCTTATTACTCAGCAGTAAATTAACTATGGATGTTCATGGTAAACCACTTTGTCCTTTACACTGTATATTTTTTTACTATATTTCGCAACTCTTTATTTCTGGGGAGATTTTGTCTTGTTGTAATATATAAAGCAATTAATGATTGACCTAGTTCTTCTAAAAATATTTTCGTCAACTTGTTTTTATTCCATTTGCTCTTGATTGATGTCCAGATAATATTTACATTGTACGTAGACCTATCCAGCATATTAGAAAATTCAACCAAAACCATAGACCAGCTATTTGTTCTCCTTTAAAAGTATATGTATTCAAAATTTGATCAAGAGTATTCACAGCTTTTTTACTGGCACTGCAATCTAATATCATTTCTGTCCTTATGCCTGGTGTGTTACAAATTGATTTATCTTGATGTATTGTGCTCATAAGAAAGATAATCCATTCTTTTCCATATAGCTTTTCGCCTTCAATATTTGTCATTTTGATGATAGAATTCTGGATTGTAGAATTTAATACGATTTCAAATGAACTTTTTGCATCCGGTACTCTATGTTGAATGGGTAATTATGCCTAGAGCTAATTTATAACATTAGTAGAGTTCAGATGGCCAGAGCGTGGAGACGGATCTAATGATCATCTTATATTTTGATTTTTCGACTGAATATGGTGCGCTTTATGAACAATTTGAGTAACAATACTGTAATCATAATCGGAAATCTTACTTTCCTCACTTGTACAATTTTCATGTTCAGGAACATCTTATAATTCGTTATCAGGTGCTCCATAAACTGAGCTACTCCAGTGTCACTCAAATATATGCGATTCGCGATTATTTATTTCTTTTCACGCCTTTACAGTGCCAAGAGCCATTTTTATTTCTGTATATACCAGCTGCGTGGCTCGGCGTTGCACGGGCTATCTCGAATAATGCGTCATTCCCTGGCGGAAAGAAGTGACGTAACGTGACACATGCCCAACCTTTCTCTCCTAAATATATAAGGAGAAAGGAGCTGTTCAAAGATTCCGCCCATGGAAACGCGTCAAAATCGACTATTTAAAAAAAATGCAAAAAATTGTTATTTTGTGTGAAAAAAAATTATACTGTGTCCTGGCGAAAAGAATGCTCTATCTCAGGGGTTCCTAACCTTTATTCCCTCGCTTACCGCTTCATTAATTTTTATATTTTCATGTATCCCCTATTGACATATCCTCCCCACCACCAACCATCTCTCTAAGCAAAGACGTTTTTATTAATAATGCTACGGGCTTAGGTTATCTTAAGAGTCAAATGACTCCAATTAATAACGTTTGTAACATTTTCCGGACTTATTTTACTTTGTATTGCATTTAATACAAACTTAAAATGAACAATACTAATTTCAAAGTTTATAAATTAAAACATGGTATTAAAACCGACTCTGACTCCAGCATAATTTTTAACCTACTCTGACTCCTCCAGAAAAGGCCGACTCCTCGACTCTCCATCCCTGATGTAATTAAACAAATAAAATTACCATTTATTTGAACTGAAGTATGTACGCATGAAGCAAGATGCACTGCATGCATGAAATATCAAAACCTCACGGAAAATAACATTTTTAGTAAAAGCCATATTTGAGCGATGTAATTTTCCCTACTTCTTCTCATCAATTACCAAATCCGGTAAACAATGCCATCCATATTGCATTGTTGAGGGATCCATATTGCATTGTCACAGTTCTCAACAATGAAAGAGAAATACGCAATTAAATATTTGTTTAAGGAAAGAAAACGGTTTGAATTGCTCTGGAACAACGAAAAGAATTGTTGAAAATTAGTTTTTAATAAATATATTTTTTACAACTTAGAATTTCGGAATTTAAATGGTAAAAATGAATTACTTGGATTATCCCCCATCTTTTAGTACTTTCGGCGCGCTTCTCCGTTCAGCGGTTTGTGAAGAAAGGGCTAGACATATTTACATACAATCAGATTTTAATAGTGTAGACGTTGTGTTCCCATACAACTCACAACAGGCGAAATCATATAATAATGCACCCTACAACCTTAAGGAAATATTGTATCACTTGATCTTGCTGTCTTCCCCCTTTCAGCTTGAATAAACTTGGATATTTATACTAAATACTTCAGATGTCTTTTCAGGAATTATTCTCTCATCATTTTCTGTTGAATTAATAACACACTTTACAGAATTTTGAATACAATTAAGAGAAAACAGAATCGGGTCATATTGAAGAAAAGTTACAACTGAAAGGTAATATTCGTTTGGTTTGTACAATGTTCGTTCGCTTACTCAGGCATTACGATATATTCTGGTTTCTGGATGTTATTCTCAAATGCTTCTTGCTAGAGCTTGACATAGAAGCTCGAATATTTACTTATTATTCTAAATATTCAATAGAAATTTAAAGTATACCATTCTTGTTATATTTAGAATAATTCAGAATTGCTTATATTGATGTCCAAGAAATTCTAGGAGAACAAATAATGTTTTCAGCAGTAAACAATAATAGATGTTGTACATATGCAAGTGTAGCTTTTTTGATGGAAATATTATCAGACACTATTTGAGATTCTATATAAAGGAAACACAAGTTGTGAAAACTGACAGAATAATAAAACCTCTATTATTTGAAAACATTGTGCATAAATAATTACAATTTATGTAAAAAATTATTTTACATAATTTATAACAGTCTAAGAATCTTATAGTTCTTTTAATTAGGGAAAAAATTTAAGCAGAAATTAATCGGAATTCTTCACAGAAATGGTATGTTTAAAGCTTCAACATAGAAATGAGCAGACTACATTCTGTGCAAACTAGCTAGGCAGTGAAGACAACTTTATTTGAATCTGCCATTTAAGATTACCTCTTCTGACAGGTTTTAAGGCGTTGCGAAAATGAAGAGTGATTAAACTTAACAAACCTGGAGGTAACCAGAGCACGTAATTAAAAATAGCTTTCAAATAACTTCAAGGTTTCAGGCTAAATACTTTCAGCCATATTTTCTTACACTTCAGATGCAGATAAGTATAAAAAATACTATTAAATTTATTAAAAACATACTTACTGTCTCTCATATATTTTCGTTCATTTCAATTATATTTGATTACAGCCCAAAAGTGTCTATGCATAATGGAAATGGAAGTGAGAAAGGCGAACATAATTGTTACAAGGAAATGAATTGCTATCTTCAGTAGGAAGTACTTAAAAATACCTTAGATATTTCATGAAATAATACAGCTCTGTTGTGATCCTAAAGATTGACACTGTTGTTAAGAATATATTAAAGAAAAAGAATTTCATTTTCTGAAATTGTTTTCCTCAATCTTAATGCCTTTTTAATAATTTTAAATACACATGGTTTAAAGTAGGTTTCATGCGAGACTTTCAGAATGTTGTGATATTTGTGGCTAAATAATATTCGTTTGCCATCTTCTTATAAGTTGGTAAAGTCATTTGTATTATCTATAATGCATATATATTTTTTCCGCCAAAAATTGCACTGATTTACACGGTATTGTTTATTTTTGATTATTTTTTTAAAAAATTAATATTACTATTTTCTTTATATAGCGGAATGCTCGATGAAATATTAACTATGTTAAGCTTTTCGAAAGAGCTTGTGTTTACGTTGTCAGATAAAAAATATTACTTTTTAACTAATTCTTCTTAGAAAACCTAACTTCTTCCGCTAGACATCATAAGGGGATTATGTAATACTCTCAGAAGATATAATTTTATGAGACGCAAAATTGAGAAATGTGTTTTTAGGGAAAAATACATATTGAATCTTATGTAAGCATAGTTCTACTGTAGTGAAACGCATATGTTCGTAGGCAAAAGTTCGGGAGAAGACTAGGAATTTATTTTTTCTACTAAAATAAACGTTACAGAAAAATGTTTTCGATATAATAATTTATATAATGTAATATGTTGATTATGTAATATTAATTAAGATATATTTCATAAATTCCAATAAAATGGAACCCATTTTTTTTTTCGTTTGTGTCAATATTTGTTATCTTCTTAAATTGAAAGCTTTGCCATCTATTCTCTTCATGTATCGACCGTCATAAATTTTTCTATACTTAATTTTAAATAAAATTTAGTATGAAATTTTATATTTTTAAGTAGAAATTATTGAGAAATTTGGGACGTATCCTTTAAAATAACTGCAAGTAATTACTAGAGAAAATTATATCAACTAGAAGCAAAGATACCTCATCTTTATTTCTTTCTAATTAGAGATGACCTATTTTATTTTTTCTATATTGTTCATCGACTCTATTCGAAATATATTACAAGTCGTTAAGATTAGTCATCGAAACGTTTCTTATTTAAAATCTGTCCTTGATTTTGCAAAACTGATTTTAACTTGACTATAAGGGATGAAGTTGTGCCTTCAATAGTTTCAAAATATTTGTATGTTTTAATGTAATCATCTTTAACTAATGAATTTACTTAAAGTTAATGAACATGCATACAAAGCAGTTTTATCGACATAGTACGTACCAGGTGTAAGCAGTCTCCGAATTTAAAAAATAAATAAACGCAATAATGTTTTTTTCACATTGATATAAAATTAATCAAATGTTGATTCCCTCATGATAGGAACCTTAAATGCAAATATTGATATATTTACACTATTTTTTCTTCAAATATGTTATTATTCACAACACTGCAGGATTTAAAATAATTTTGGAAGGACATTATTTTAAAATCCTGCGAAAGTCGACAATAATCAATACTATCAGTTTAAAAATAATTTTAAATAATTATTTTGAAAAATACATGAATTAATTTAGAAATGCATTTTATTACAAACATAATGTTTTCACTTGATATTTCCATAACAAAACCAATTCAAAATCAATCATTCTAATAAATTAGTGTTATAAAGCAAATGCTAGTATATTCAATCGAGGCTATACCAAAGTAATTATATTACGATATTGGACATTCAATGTATTATTTATTCTAGAGCAAAATACAGGAATTTCAATTACAAGCACACTTGTAAAAAAAGCGTTTGTGTTCTGTAAACTAGTGAGGGAAAAGCATGTTAATACTTGAGAGGAAAATAAATGAAATTTGTAACAAGGGGTTAAGTTTACAGCCCTTTGCATCTCTTTCTAAAATTTAATTTTTTATTCCTTATAGATATTTTATTTCTCGAAGGAGAGGAATAACAAACACACCTGAGCAAAATATAAGAAGTCTGTTGCTGAGAAAATTCATGTAAATATTTCGCTCCCAAAAAAAGTAATTAAGTCGTTAGTGTGTAAACTTGAAAACCGAAGGAAAAAAAAATTTGGGAAAGGAAGAACAATGGAAATCTTACACTTTCTTCTTTATTCAGAATTTTACAGCACTTTTCTTTTTTTATTCCTTCATTCTTGTTCAGGCTGGGTAATTATGTCAGAATTATCATGTAAGTGATTACTGTTTTCTTTTTTTCTTAGTTTTTTTCTTTTGTTTTTCTTGGAAATTAAATGTATTATGTTTTATAACTTCAAAAAAGCGCCATTACATTTTTTTAATACTTAAAGAGAGGTTGATCATTGCCTTTGTTTTCAAAAAAGCTTCTTTGTCCTTACAGTTTACCTCGATCATGAAAGGTATAATTAATAATGATAAAATTCGAGACCATAATTTATCGGAAGAGGTAACCATAACAAGAAGTTGATGATATAATTAAATTTTCTTCTTTTCTTAGAAAATTTGAAAACCGTAATAACAACCTCTTTCTTTTTAATTAGATTATTTCGCAATTTTTGCTGGATATTTCATAGGTTGTAAGTTTTAACTTTTGGTATTCGTAACGTCTTTTTACTCTATCTTTTAAATATTTCTGAAACATTTTTTATATGGCAAATGCCGAAAAAATTGATTCGATTTTATGACTGCAAAACAAATGTGTCTTTGCAAAAATAGTTTAATTCCACTTTGCAGCATTGATATATAGGTGATATCTAAAGTGCACTCAGAATTTCAAAGGCTTCAGATTCTAAGCGATAAATTGGTAATCGCTTTAAGTAGCACGACTAAAATTATAAATACCATAGATTCATAAATGTTTAACAGGATCGCCAAGAGAAAGCAGTACGATCTCCTCTCGGTATGCAAAATTCAGCTCTTAGTTTCTACTGACATGGACGGTGTTAAGGTATGGAGCATGTGAATGGTGTGATATAAAAATATGTGTTAAATTTTTAGCACTTAGCGCAATGCAGATTGAGGGAATTTGTAGTTTTAAGTTGATTCGTCTCTACGAGCGAACACTTGGCCGAATTCTTTATTCGCTGTTTGCGGATACAAGCAACAAACCAGAACATGACTTTGCAAAAGTCATGTGCTTTTACGATAGAATAACGAAAAGAGTGTACGATACTCACTTATACTGATGAATAATTTCTTATTTACGACAAATTGCACGTTTAAAAGTCTTAAGTGATGTTTAAGCATATGGACAGTTCCATCAAACAGCAATTTCCGTTAGTACAAAGAAGCTGTCTTAATGGTATATTCGCCAAGTAAATTAAACTGCATAACGTTCTTCCGACGATGATATGTAGAATGACACTCTCAATTCAAATTCGGGTATCCTTTATTAACCTGGGTTTCGCTTTAGGTGAAAACATATTGTCGAAAGAGAGTCATCAAAAAATCATCTCTCCTTGGCAATAGAACGGAAGAGAAAATATATTTAATCTATTAAATTAATTTAATTATTATTTAATATTGAGATTTGACTAGAATGTTTTAAGCAACAACAAAGCGTGGGTATTGGTGGTATGTACTGAGCTGAGCCTTTGGCGCTCGAAAAAGCATAAATTATTATATAAAAATACTTTTTTAGTTCCTACTGATTGCAGATCGAATGATATTGATTGAATTTCCCATATTGTCACTATGTTTGGATGTATATAAGGACTATTTTTTTGGAAATACGTTATTTCGAAAGATAGCCAATATGACGATTACATCTGAATTCCCTTCCCCAGTTTTAAAGATTCCTTCTTGTATCTCAGCCGTTTGAACCATGGCAAGTCCTGGGCGGCTCCACGAGAGTACGTTTACGAGAAGTCGCCGCTTATGACGAGGTCTCCTTCCGCAGGTACAATAATGTCTTGAGCTTGCCCATTGCCGGTACATGCTGCCTCTACACGGGAGAGGTGGGGCCGTGGCTTTTGGGACTCCTGCCCTGGCTGGAGCTGTCGCAGCGACAATCATTCATCGCCGGATGGCTTCGCGCCAGATATTGTGCACGTGTTTCAGCTGTAACTGAAAATTCCTAAAGTTCATTTTCGATCATGAAATCCAGCGCACGAAACTTTGGAAACTCTTGCAGTTTTATAAAAGTGAATAAAAGAGTAGTTATTTTTCTAATCCTCTAAATTTTTTTGTTATTTGTTATTAAAACAGATTTTTATTTCATCCAAATATTCTTATTTTCTTGATTGATAGCTTTATATTTTTCTTTACACAACGCGAGATATAAAAAACAGTTTGGGTTTCCATGAGTTATCGAGTCAATTTTAGAGTGTAAAAATTAAGCCTTGTATACTTAGTGCCTCAGAAATGATGTTTTCTTATTTTGACAAAATGAATAACTGACATATTAATCAGTAAATGATTAACAACCCTCTGAGTGGTTCGGTCTCCTTGTAAAGCGATTCGAAAGCGATTGTTCGAAGACCTTATCTGTTTTTTAAAGTGCGCCCTCCTCCGAACAGAACATGTTCCAAGCGCAGCAGATTCAGTCTCTTCCCCCTCTGATCCATGGGTAATCAGCAACCCCTCGAGGACTAACCACAGAATCCGTTCTATTCAGCTAGGATCCTATTCAAACTAGCCCTTGCACTTCGGAGAGCCCACCTGTTGTGTGATAAATTAACACTTCAGGTCTTCAAGATGGAGCAGTTGAGATCTATTTTCTGCACATTGCTCATTAACAACAACACCAAATGACAAAAATACACACCAGTTAGGCGCCATATCTAATAAAGTGAACATTGTGAAGCTGCATAAAGTTGATGATTTTAAGATCTTTTGTGATTTAAATTTTTTTGCCGTTTATTAATATTTGTATTTTTAGCTGCTGGCTGTATTTTTTTATACTAGTAGTTTTTTTTATATCCGTGACTTCACACTTTATTTACTCGTCAGCATATTATTCTATGAATTTAAAATTAATTTACTAAATTTTAAGGATTAAAAACAATGCCATTATATATATATATATATATATATACATACATATATTCAAAATTAATCAAATATTCATATATTCAAATTTTTTAATATACATATATTAAAATTAATTAAATATAATTAAAAAGACATCAAAATTAGTAAAAATAATAATTATATAATATATATATATATATAATTATTTTTACTAATTTAATCACCACAATAAAAGTTTTCATATTGCTTCTTGATTTAATTTACTCCGTAAGGTAGAAAATTCGAGAAACGATCACAAATATAAACAGTGTTTAACTGGATTAATCCGTTTTGTATGCACATAAATACTTATTATATGGATAGTCGCATAATAATCTGTATTCCTATAAAACCGCCTGTAATAATTAATACATATGAAGGATTAGAAATAGCAGCTATTCATCCCCTGAATAATGTGTTTTTAAATTAACTAATACTACAAACCTTTTTACTGAAACTTGTACTATATGCTTGTTAGAGCACGAGGTTAATAATTCTCAAAATAAAGTTTACGTTTAGACTAAATGTTGGAAAAGTAGCATTATACATATACCGTTATTTAGCACGCAAGATATTATCTTTTATTATAATAAAACAAGAAAATTAATTCACCTAAGATTAACAATTTGAAACTTTTATACTATAGTACCAGTCATAGAGTATCCGTGGCCAAATTTTCCAAAAATTAAATTTAAATTCTTTATTTATATCTTTTTTTTATCGAAAGGAAAGGTATATTAGAGTTTAGACGGGCATTAGAGTTTTTTTGAGCCTATTTAAGCGAAAATTGGACCCTTATCTACAGTGGGGTTGCGTTTAGGAGTTACCGTATTCAAGAAACACGAAGTGTAAAACGAGGAGATATATCAAAATTCGGATTTACAATCCAATGATTACAGTACTTTCTCTTTTTGTATACTACGTATACGAGAAGGTAAAAAGCAATCAATATTTTTCTAATCCAATTTTACGAAAATGGGCCTTGAATTTGCAGAAGTACAAAATTATTGAATTATTTTCTACAGATACTTTTTTACAAACTTGGTAAATCGAAATAATAGGAGGAAAATCTACCACATATTCAGAAATGAGTCAGTTTCCCTTTTGTGCTATTCAAAAACAGTTTTGGGTCTTTTCGTACTAAATAAAGGGAATTTATAAGCATAAAATGACACTTTATTCTTTATACAAAATTTTAAAATTAAATTATATATCATTCATGTATACATACTACTTGGAAAATAAATATCTTGTTTGCGGTTTATAATTATCCATTCAAGTTCAGAATGAAAATAAAATCGTGTAGATAAATCTGAATTATATAAAAAATTATACTTTACAAATTACAGCACCGCACACATCCAAGATATTTATATAAAACACATTATATAGTATGTGATGGTGGAATTTGGAAATAATTCAATGCCTGAGACTACTATTATTTTTGGAAGAACTGTCCTTAAACTTGTTAATATCGGATATATCAAGGTTTGTAGTACATAATAGTGGATTCTTGTCTCATAGCATTTATTAAAATTCACCTCCAGGGTGGTATAAGATTTACCAAAAGCTTGCTGGAATTTTAAGCATTTAGATTTGATCACATATTGAATAATGTAACCAGCAGAATCAGCAAAACTGTAATGGATACAAGGAACCAATGCATAAATGCAGTCTCTGAAGTAAATAATATTTTCTTAGAAATAGTTTTTTGGGTTCTGGAAGAAATACAAATTTTTTCAATGATAATTGGAAAATAATCTCTACACGGATTGAGCTGCAGATAATATCAGACTCTCAATAGGATTAGTATCAGCATTATGCAACGTGTTCCCCGATACAGTGCTTTTTTAACAGATGGCTATCTATGTCTATCTGTACGTGAAAAACTATGTGACATAAACAGATAGAGAATCCAGTTTGAGAAAGGTCGTAGCAGAGGACTGGTATATACAGTGGCGATTTTTCGCACGGAATTATTAGAAGGCGCTCGCCTCGTGCATCTAGAGCCTCAAAACCTATTCGATCTATATCGTAATACTAAGCCGAAGATGAATTTTCGACATTGGGTAGGGGAGGGCCTCACAGCAATTTGCACTGTGTCCCCATACTGACAAAAAATCCGCCAGTGGGTATAGCATGATTGATTCACTGAAGAAATACTTCTGACAAAATTCCCGTGCTCTTTAAGATCAGTAAAAAGTTATTAAAATGGTATCATTAGTAAAAGTGACAGTGACGACAAAATAGTGACGCTACACTTAGATGTTTTGGCCGTTCTCAGTGAGGAATACCAAGTTTGAGGGGCAGGTTTCGTATCATTACCGTTCTTTTCGAAAATATAAACAGAATTTAACAAACACAAACTGACCCTTTACTTACTCTTCAAATAAGTTAAATAAAATAAAAAATGTCAAAACATATAGAAAATACATCTTTTTATTTACAGTTGAAATATTATTTATTAAAGTTCAGAATAGAAGAAAATGGAGCAGATAAATCATAATTTTATAAAAAAATTACACCTTACAAATTACAGCTGCACGCATAAGATAATGTAATAAAACACATGATCCTGGCAGGTGATATCTATTTAAGTAATCAAAGCCAGAGACTGCTATTATTACTGAAAGGTCAGTCTCATAGAGTTATTTATTAGTGGGATCTGGATTGTATATGGTTTCTAACATGTATATGGAGGTTCTTTTTAGAGACATGATAGATTTAACTGCAGATTGCATGCATTTACCAGAAAGCAATTCAATTTATACTATACCGTTTAAATCATTTACTGAAGATGTATAACATATCAGGAAAAAAATTGTAGCTCAAGGAACTAATCGCATAATAGAGTATTCGATATAATATTTTCTGAAATATTTTTGTTATATTTTAAAGCAAGAAATAACATCTTATATTATTCAAATAACGCATAAGAAGTTAAGCTGCAGATATTATCAGTCTCATAATAAGATTATTAAAGTCTGATAAGATCACACACTAAACATTAAATTTAGTCGATAACGTTTTCATCTAAACCTATATTTTTTCCCTACCTTTAACAAAAGAAAAATATTTTTACAATGTAAAAAATAAAATTTTTTCACTTTCTTTAATTTTTTATTCCATGCTTGCATTATTTTTTTCAATTCAAGTGACCTAAAATAAATTTCCGGCTAATAATTATTTAATAAAATGATAATTATCTTTCGGAATGAATTTTTCATTGTAATTTTATGAATTTAAACATATTTTTTTTCTAAATGTTAATAATGGAGACAAAATCTGTTCTAGTCTAAAAATTACACTTAAACCTGAAAATTAATTTTTTAATAAAAATCAAATACATATATATTAAAGTAATTGTAAAACTGAAATTTTCGATTTGATCTGAAAGATAAAACAATAAAAAAATAATGCATCATTTTCATATACCTTAAAACTTGCTCTATTTTTTGACAAAGACTAATTTTACTCTATTTTTATAAAATGAAAAAAATATGAGTGAATGGAGATTAATAATATAGGAAAGAAATTTACATTAATATAAAACTAGTTGAACGTGGGTGAAATAGTGTTGATTCAAGAACACTGTTCAACTATATATAAATAACAGATTTTCTTAGCTTCCCCTAGGCTTTCAATTTTTTTTATGTAGATGCGGTATTAAGACAAATCTATTTTTGCTTAAACCCTATTTTACGTAACCATTCGATATGGATCTTTAAAATACGTGAGGCATTGAAAAAAAATCTTATATCACATAAATTATTAAAAAGAATAGTACTTGAAACATAATATATAAACCAGGCTGACATTAAACAAAAAAAAAACAAACACTGCAATTCTTCGGAAATATAGCCTCAATGCAAATAGCATTGAAATTCCCCACACCACAGGGGAGGTGGGGTTTCCGGATCCTGTCTTCATCTCAATTTGCAGTAAGTACATCCTTATCAGTCTTCCATTGTGTTGACCTGTGCTCTCCCCGGATAATCAATCAAGATGTCAAACCAAGAGGGGGGGGTAGGGGAATTAGGAGAAAAGTACGTGTGTTACACTTTAGAGACCAGTTCACAATGAACGTAGGTCAAATTACAAAACCGATTTCGAGTGTTTTTCGACCACGTTGAAATGCGTGTTTACTGATTTTGGGGTTGTCCAAAGTCAGCAGTAAGAAATACGTGTAAACGCTCAAGTTAACCATGAAAATTTCAGTTTCTAAAATATTGGGTTATGTGAATCTCTAGCAGGTAAACACATGAATCCATAGCACTGCATGTAAATGTATTCTGAATAAATCAATAGCTGTGAACTTCATGGCATCAGTATTTCACAAATTATTCACTTCGCAGCATCAAGTGAGTTTTCACAAGTGTATTCAAAGAAAAAAGGACTTGTGACATTTTTTTCAATGTTTATTAAACTCAAAGTTTACTTAAAAATTAGATTGATTTGGATGGGATGTGATAAAAAATAAATATGAGTAAGAAGCCCAAAGAAACCATGACTAATACAAAATATGCTCGAACTTAAATCCGCCAGAAATCTCTTCTTCCCTTTCAAACATATAAGATCTGTTTAACTTTAATAATAGCCACAATTCTGAAACAAACATGTAAATTTCATTTTGTTGTTGATTCTGGCGAATGCGAAGAGATTTTCAGTTCACTCCCAATATTTATTAATGCTTTCTGTAAAATAATGCAAGTTTATTGATTTGTGTTTTTAATTCAAATCCCCTTCTGCCTTTAAAAACAGCACTGATTATTCGAGAACATTTCTTAATAAAAACAAAGGGAGACGAAGAATTTAAATAATGGTTTTATCTTGTAGAATATACTAAAGGGTATTTTCTATATTTAATAAAACTGAAAAGATGTGTGATCAAACTCTAAATTTTAAATTGAAGATTTATTATAGTTTCTGTCAAAAATAATGAAAATTTGAACACTTTATTTAAATTTGCATCAAATGTTTTTAAAGGTTTTTATTTCACGGAAGTTATTTCTATTTCCTTTTGAATTAAGGATTTTAATTAGAATGACAATATTCCATGCTTGACGAAATCTTGGAGAAATATTCCTCAAAACTAATTTATTAAATGAAATTTTTTTTCCTCTTTTAGAACATTATTATTATGAATTATTTATATGTTGTATGGGTATATATGGGGCATTTTTGATCATGGAACAAACAGTGAGACATGGCAGCTATCCCAGGAATTCCACAAAATCTTGTTTTGCTTCAACATTCGTAGAATTTTGTCCGTATGGGCCTTTATGACAATGACTAATATCATACTTTTATGCATTGTTAAATATCTAAATTTAGAATGTGATTCACATATGAAAAAAATGAAAATACCTTACAAATGTACACATTTAGCTTTGTTGAAGTACTACGGAATTATCAAAACCAAATAAATTTATTTAAAAAATCATTCAGTAAAGCAGATCTCAAATTTGCTGTGATGGAATTTTAGTGCTTGCCTTGTTCTTTCGAAATAAATTTCGATAAATGTAGCAAGAAACTGCAAGAAAATATAGGAAAGATACCTAAATACAGATTATCTATAAAATTAGAATTTCCTGGAAGTTATCGGGGATCAATGTTTCAATAATTTTTTTTCATTAGTTAATAAGTAAAAAGAAAAATAATAATATTGTGTTGCAGAAAAGAATATGATCAATATCTAACCTTGAGTACAGTGAGAAAAAGTATATTATTTGTTTGAAATAATAAAAGCAACAAACTTTGAAGAAAACTGGTGCAAAATAAAATTTAAAAAAATTCTCAATAAATGCATCAGAATATATCCCGATTTAAGTTTTATGCATCATGCTTCTTTTTTCGATCTCTTCAAGCAATGGTATGTACTGTATTACTTAAACCTACAGCCGGCAAACTGAAACATCTTATAATTATGTTTTCATTTCTGCATCTTCGAAGCAGCATAAAATATGTGGTTTTTCAGTCATCGTTATTTTCCAACACAAGCCTTTCGGATTCCATTTTTAGATCTTCCTAAAATCAAAAGACTAATAACGAAGCAAGATGAAAGAAGATTACGTGAATTCGTAGAAAAGAAAATGCACTTTCACATGGTTTGGCGAGAAAAGATTTTTTTATTAATAAATTTCATTACTGCTGAAGCTCGTGAGTTTTCTTTCGAAAGAACCATCGCCGTTGAAAAAAAATAGCGCGCCTGGCAGTGACGTAAAAAGTGACAAGCTAAAAAGTAATTTTAGTGACATCAAAAGCAAAGAAACTTTTATTTCTAAGCTATGCATCTAAAGTAAATCGAATTTTTTTTAAATACGGATAATCAATACACAGAAATATTTTTGTTGGACAGTAAAGAAAATAAAAGTCTATCCATATTTATTGTCGGAATACTTTTTAAAAATTTTGTAATTAATTTGAGTTAAACTGCACAGTTTCCTATAAAGTTAATTTTCAAATCATTTATTTCCGATAAAATTAGGTATAATTTTTTATATTTCTTTGCGTCATACTTTACACTGCGACACAGACCTGGCCCCAGAAATAAAAATCTCCGGTTTCAGTTTGGTGGATGTGCGTAGAATCCTAATTGAACAAAAAAAATACATAGAGTGTTTGTACTAGTAGAAGGTTTACATACACTATATGCCCAAAAGTATCCGGACACTTGCAGATTTTCACATTTTTTAGAATTTCTCCGGAATGGTTTAACCGACTGCCTTTAAACTTCGGGCATGCAAAGAATAGATAATAACTCACATTTTACATTGAAGATTCGGTCCTGAGGAAAATTAGGGGGCCTTCTACAAACTGATGAAGACAAAAATGTTTTTGGCCCACCCCGCTTCATCACAGAATACTGATAACAAGATCTTGACAGAAATGGTATCATTTAATGAGATTGACATGGAATTTTGTAAATCAGCGAAAAAAATATTTGGGAAGATATAAAGATTTTCTTAAAAAATCTCAAATTTTCCCACCTGTTTTTTGATTATAACATACAGAGTTTTCTGTTATATTATGTGAAACTTCCAGAAAAGATGACAATATGTCAGAGAAGCATTTGTGTAAAACTTTGGAAAAGAATTGTTCAATATTACAGGAATTATGAGCATTTTTAGTAAATAGTGTTTTACTGCGCATGCGCGTAACATAGTGTAATTTTTCTTTCACAACTTTAAAGCCAGATATATAGGGCAACTTATATAAAAAATTCAGTCCAATATCATTAGTATTCAGAAAGATATCGGCATTACAACCAGCAGAATTTTAGCTCCTGTCGAAGAGAAGCTAAAAGATGAGTGGTTGTACACAAATTGATATTTTTAAACTTATGTCTTTAAATAGTTATGTTGAATTGTATAGCGTTTAGAATTTGCTGCATACCCATGAAAACTTATCAATTACGTGCATATCTTAAATTCCAGCTAATTAGGCACTATAAATAACAAAAATTTTATTACTTTAATTATATTATTTACCTGATTATTAACAAGTTACATATTGTTACAATTTTATGGCCAAACGATATTTTTAAAATATATTTCTATTATGGCCAAACGATTTTTTTTATCATATTCATTTCTTTTCTTAAAATATTTTAATAATTCTACAAATATATTTTTTTATTCGTTACAAATATTACAAGTGTCCATGGGTATTTCGCAAATTCCTAACCACTATACAATCCAATATAACTATTCAAATATATAAGTTTAAAAAATATCAATTTGTGTACAACCCCTCATCTTTTAGCTTCTTTTCGATAGGAGCTAAAATTCTACTCGTTGTAATGCCGATATCTTTCTGAATACTAAAGATATTGAACTGAATTTTTTTATACAAGTTGCTCTATATATCTGGCTTTAAAGTTGTGGAAGAAAAATTACACTATGTTTCGCGCATGCGCAGTAAAACACTATTTACTAAAACTACTCATAATTCCTGTAATATTGAACAATTCTTTTCCAAAGTTTTACACAAATGCATCTCTAACATATTGTCATCTTTTCTGGAAGTTTCGCATAATGTAACAGAAAACTCTACATGTTATAGGCAAAAAACAGGTGGGAAAATTTGAGATTTTATAAGAAAACCTTTATATCTTCTCAAATATTTGTGCTGAGTTTACAAAAATTCCTGTAATTATTATGCACATTAAATATTACCATTTCTGAAAGTTTCATCTTGTTATCAGTATTCTGTGAAGCGGGGTGGGCCAAAAACATTTTTGTCTTCATCAGTTTGTAGACGGCCCCCTAATTTTCCTCAGGACCGAATCTTCAATGTAAAATGTGAGTTATTGTCTATTCTTTACATGCCCGAAGTTTAAAGGCAGTCGGTTAAACCATTCCGGAGAAATTCTAAAAAATGCGAAAATCTGCAAGTGTCCGGATACTTTTGGGCATATAGTGTATATCTGAAATTGTTGATTTTACAGTTTCAGCCATTTTACAAAGGCATGGCTGTGTTTTGGCTGCTTCTTGTTGTTTTACACACAAAAATTCTAGTTGTAATATATACTTATAAATGGCAATGTTTGTGCGTGTGTGTGCGATGTTTAGACGAAATATTTACTTACAGCCTTGAAATTTGGTACGCAGTTAATCCTAATGGTGACTCAATATACCTCAAAGACAAAATTTTAAAATTTAATATAGAAAATTTTTTATTTATATTTTGTGTGATTTTTCGTACTCTTTTCTCCATTGTATTTTTTCTAATAATAGTAGGGAGAAAATAGATACATCTTAAGTCAGGAAAAGCAGCTTCCGTTCGAATGAAATTTGTTTTAAACGAGAAAGTTGCCGAACAATATTTTTACTAATTTTAATAAATTAAAAAAAATGCTTTTTGGTATAATTTACAACAATACTTTTCACTGTTGCAACGCAATTCAAACCGTTTTCATTGTTTAAAGACATATTTATTTGCATGTTTCTCTTTCATTGTTGAAAGCTGAGTAAATATCCTAATACGTTTTCCCTTACATAGTTTATTTAACCAAAATTTTTGTGGAATCTGTATATCAAGCTGTCTCAGATTTTACGTATATTAATCTGTACAATGACAGACAAAAGACAATGTTTGTGTGTGTGTGATGTCCAGACGAATCTATCGCACTTGCAGCCATGAAATTTGGCACACAGGTAGTCGTAATGGTGACTATATGTACCTCAAATTTTAAAATTTAATCTAGAAAATTTTTTATTTAATGTTTTGTATTGTTTTGGGTGATTTTTTTCAGGTTTTTGGCTGATCCGTGAGAAATAATTATCTCAGAAAAACAATCGATTCACCATCAAATAGAACAAACAACTATCCTTTTAATAACGTTTGTTTTGAATTTCTAACAAACAATCGTTTAATTTACTGAATTAAAAAATAGTAATTTTGGAGAACAAAATTTTAGAATGAAAACTAAAATTACTGCTTCCGTCGTTCAATTTTCGTTATATTTTTCAATGTTTTGGGGGGAATATCTGGAACATTTCTCCTTGATATAACATTTCTATAAATTCAGGAAAAGCAAAGATTCTAAAAGGTTGTAAACTAATTGTCTGGGGTGAATGCACTATGTCCCACAAAGCCGCATTTGAAGCACTAAATGTCACTTTGAAAGACATCAAGCATAACAAAAACACATTACCATGGTGTTGGCAGGAGACTTTCGACTGACGCTTCCAGTAATTCCGTGCGGAACTGGGGTGGATTAAATGTAGGTCTGTTTAAAATTTCCGCAACTGTGGAACTGTATTCAGAGACCTGGACTAACAACAAACATGCGAGTTCATCTCAACGGTGATCCCTTTGCCCAGAAACTTCCAAATAACTTACTTCAACTAGGAAATGCTACCATTACTCCGCATAATCGAGTTGGATGCATAGAGATGCAATGAATTGGAAGGATTGGCAAAACTCAGCAAGATCTGAAGGAAGCAATGTTACCAAATGTGGCACAGCACTTTATTGACTACTCATGGCTGTGCCAAAGAGCAATTCTTGCCCCAAGAAACGAAGATATCAGCGTTATGGGTAAGCAACTTTTACAAGAATTGCCTGGTAGTTTTCAAATTCACAAATCTATTGACACTACATGTGATATCAACGAGGCTGTTAACTACCCAACAGAGTTTCTGAACACATTGTAGCCACCTGGAATACATTCACATGCATTAGAACTAAAGATTGGGGGACCAATAATTTTTTCGCAGGAATCTTCATCGACTTTTACTTTGCAATGGAACAAGACTCTGTTTTAAGAAAATGATGCCGAATATTGTTGAAGCCACAATTTTGAATGGACATGCCACAGGTGAGAACGTTTTCATTTCAAGAATCCTGATCATGCCTTCGGATTTCACATTCCAATTTAAACGCCTTCAGTTCCAAGTTCGTTTAAATTTCGCCATGAGTATCAACAGAGCACTAGGACAATCCTTGAAAGTTGTAGGAGTCGATCTTCTGAAGCCCTGTTTCACTCATTGTCAATTGTATGTGAGTTGTTCACGAGTTGGAAAAGCTGACAATCTGTACATTATAGCTCCAAACGGAAGAACAGCGATTATTGTCTATCCCGAAGCATTTCAAGCAAGAAAAGATAACATCTGTTCTGCGAATTCTTAAAAAATGTTTTTCTCCTTCAATGTTTTCAGGATCCATTAGGAAGAAGCAATGAGGCGACATGCCGGTGTCTTGCCGGGTGGTGGTGAGACTCATTCTAAAAATTAAATTTCTCTTTTCGTGCTTTCAGGTTCTGAGAACAGATATAATAATAATCATGTCACGGGCAACGCCGTGAGTGTGCTGCTAGCGTGATATAAGATGATTATGTTACAATGAAATTATATTAGAAATTAAAGTTAGAAATTCAATGGAAGTAATAAGATGTTTACAGATGTACTACTATGATCAAAACGTATCGGGGTTGTAATCATAAAACAAAAGGTATCAATTTATTTGTCATTATTTTATACGTCTCCTTTAAAGTATTCTCCTGCGGTAAAAGTATTCTTCTGATAACTTTCTTTCCATTCCTGGAAACGTACCTTAAAATCGTTTTAGTGACACCCCTTCAGGGTTTTTCTTTTAATCATCACTAGACTCAAAATGGTGGCCTCGAAGAGGCAGCTTCAAGCTTATAAATAAGTGAAAGTCCCATGGTACCGTTTCAGGTGAATACTGAGCAGTGTCTGTTGAATTTTGTCAAAAGTTCACGAGTAATAATGGTACTGTAAGAAATAGCATTATCGTAGTAGAAAACCGATGAGTTATCTCGCCTCAATTCAGGTCGTTTTCGATATAGGAGCTGATTCAAAAATGTCTCTAATTGGTAAACGGCGATAACCAATCACTAATTTTCTGATATTATCTTGATGTTCAATATTAAACGAAGTGGATTGTCAACCAGAGTGTGATCCATCTCCGACATATTTTCTACCTCTTCAAACAATTTATACCACTCAAATACTCTTGTTTTTGATAAACAGTCAGGCTTTATAAAACATTTCAAATATTTTTGTTGCAGAAATTGCATTGAAGAAGAAAATTTAATGCGTGCTCTTTGTTCAAATATAGTCACCATTTTGAAGAACCGGCAAAGTTGTAATTCTTATCAGGTTAAAAACAGATTTATTTCCAGAATGTAACATGAAATTAAACACCGAATGTTTCTAATTGTTTATATTAATCTTAAAAATATTTTATACAAGTCTGCAAATGCTTTGAAGAATTATATGCATCTGAAATACTTTCTTTCCAGATACTTTTTGATCGCAATAGTATTACATGGTTGACTTCACAAATGAAACCACTCAGCAGGGAAGTGGTTATTACTGTAATATTTTGTTGATTGTTTAATTAATCTTGTCGTATTAATAAATGAGTTAATGGAACAATCAAGCACACATGTTGAAATTTATTAGAATTTAAATTGCTGGAATACACATGTTGTCCAACATGTACTTGAAGATTATGCGATGGAAAAAGGATGAAAAAAAGTTATTCAGCTGTGATAAGTTAAAATCAATATTTTTATTTGACAGTTTAACACATAACATTAACAGAAGAAGATTACATACTCTTAGGAATTAATTGTCGAAATAATTAGTAAAAATTCCAATAACTGTCAAATAATCTCATGTCATCACTTTAACTACTTTAAATTTTAGTCAAAACTGATTTCTTAAACTTTTTCTGATTTCTTTTTTCTTTCCTACTTTTTTCAACAGACTGAAGTAGATTTTGAGTTTGTTCTTCATTGTTGGCTATTTATTGACTAAAAGCTTCCATTAGTTTTACCCCTCGTTCGGCACTGCCATTTACTACTTTTTGGTTATTAATAAAGGTTTTCATTTCTTTGAACAGAAATTTTCTTAATAGACGTGAGAATTGTTTTTTAACCAGTTTTAGATTCTACTGCTAAATAACTAAATAAGATTTTTAAAAGGCCCTTTAAAAAAGAAATAAATGGAAAAAACATTGTGAAATATAATGATATTTATTTAAAGCGATTTTAATTTTTCGTGCAAAAGAAGGTTATTCTGTTATTCCAGATGTTTATATAATTTTATTATATAAAAATAATTTCTAAATTTTCATTATAAATTACTCAATGAATACTTTTAACCTTTAGGCTACCGGGACTTAAACCATAAGAATTGCGTTGAACGCTGGGAGTGAAATTCTCACTTGTGTCTGGTACAGTAGTTGTAACGACCCGCATTCAAAGGTTAAAAAAATTTCTGGTACAACAGTTCGTAAGGAAAAGGTTAATAATAAGGTAAGTCTATTTCGAAAATCAGAACAAAAGTTTTTAAGTCATGTTTGTTATTTGGACTTCTTTTATGTAAGCCAGTTCATTATTTATTGTTAAGTTTTAAGCAACGACAATATGTAATAAATGAAACGTATCTATTATTAAGAGTTCAAAAATATTTAAATTATTTGCATCGCATTTTGAATTAGGTTACAATATTCATACCATGCTATTTGTTTTTCAGCGTTGCAAGGGAAGAAAGAATGTATACCTTTAAAACTAGATTACGCATACCTTTTCATTTCATCATGTATGCTCTTCAGCTCGAAATGTGAAGTTCTGCAAAAACTCTTTCGGAAGTGAACGCAAATAAAAAATACTATTGCTACTAATAAATACACTACTAATAAATAAATACTATTATCCTCTAAATAGATCTACATTTGTAATTGCAATTACCTGAATTGCATTTTAGGAAATTATTGCTGTATCTTTTCTCGATGGATGAATTTTAATAAAAGAAAAAACGAATATGAACTAAAACTCTTGAGCGTACGGGACCTATTTATAGGACAGTTTCATTTCACTTGTATGACTAGGTGTATGTACTTGTATGATTTCACTTGTATCACATTCCATTATTTCTATTTTGCGTTGCCTAACAAGCCAAAATATTTACTCATATATCTAAATGATTACTAACTGGCATATACCAAACATTAGACAGATTGAAATGGAAGTGTCGTCATTTTGATTTTTTTTTACATTGGTTTATTTTCGAGGTTATGCAAAAAAAATCAGTATTAATCTTTATGTTTTGATATTTAGATTTATTTTAAAAGCACTTTAAAAGATATCTACAGAAAAGTTTTTAAAAAAGACCTATTTTTCTCTGGAAATTCATACTTGAAATTGCTGTGCTATAAATAGGAAGCTAGGTGTTCATGTCAAGGTAGCTTGATTTTCCAACTTTTTAGTCTTTGAAAATTGTATCAAAGAAAAATTTTCAAAACTGCAGAATAAGCTTTGAAATATATTTTTTTCTTCTATTTCCATTTCAGAATCCGTTGCTTTGCCGTCTGAAGGGGATGAATTGGAGTTTTATGATAATGAAATAAGTGACTCTTCTGTATTAGGGATATTTTGGGCAATGTAAAATTATTTTACTCGAGGAAATTATAAATTTTGATGTTAGGGCTAGTAAAAAGCGAATAATAAAACTAATTCCTGCTGCGATATTATGAATGAAACTTCATCTAACTTAAAAATGAAAATTAACAAATGAATTTATAAAACGTTGTCCATTTGAGTCTTGAAGAATCAAGAGAAAAATTCTAACCCCTTATCTAAACTAAACAATCAGAAAATTGTTTTAATATTATCGTGAAAATGAAGGTGATGTTTTAAATTTACTTTTTAATAAAAAAGTTTTAATTATTTTGAAGGGTTTAATACTTTAAAAAAATTTCTAATTCTGCTCGATTTAGTATTTTCATCCCATGTTGTCAGAAGCTGATTTAAACATGCATAATAAATATCACATTAATATACGCTTGTGTTACTACATACAGTACATATAATAGTTACCATGATAAACAATGGAAAAAGAAGCGTGAAAGATATAAGGTGATATATTCATTGCCACTGCTTTTCTCCAAACTGCAAACAGTACATTAAGAAGTATCAGAAGACCAATATCATCACTAACATCAGACAAAAATATAATCAATGTTGTAGGATTTTGTAAAATGGCATATAATTTGCAAACTAAATAAACGAAGAAGATGCAAATTTCAGTATAGTCGTGGAACACGCTTCCATCTTGTACAAAATGGCATGTAAACTTTTACTTAAATTGCTTTCTCAAATAACTTGTATTATTAGTTAATTAAACTTTTAAATGCTGCAAATAAAATTTTTTTGCTCAATATAAATTAATTTGCTACAAACATCTTTAATTCTGTGCTTAAAAGATAAATTTAATTGTAAGCAAAAATTTTAACATTTTACAGGAGAGCCAAGAGAAGTTCCAGAGTGCTAGTGCCATTTTTATTTATTCATTTATTTTCTGGCTTACAACTATGACACATTACCCATTGAAAAAAGAATGATGGTATTATACAAATATAATAAAGACATAAAAATCAAAAAGTTGGATTTAGGATTGTTTACCAATGAGGTACAGAATTAAGGATAGATTTTCAATCATAAAGAATATCATTTAAATGTCAAAAATGGTAAACTGCATATGCGATAGGAATAACTGGTCGGAAAAGCCTTTTACTTTATAGCCCATTAGTTATTATTAAAATAGTTTGGGAATATTATTTGAACGAAGTAAAAATAAATATAATATTAATCTATCTGAAATATATTAGGAATTTGTCACAGTAATTCGGAGTTTTCAGATGCTGTCCTTGAAAAGAATATTATATTAAACACACTTAAATACAGGAAATGCATGTTTTAATTATAAAATGAATTTCTTTACTTAAGGGGACACGTTACCCAAAAAATGTCCAAAATATCAATTTTCATTTTATTGGCTTGTTTGGTTGCTCTTGTCCTTCTATTTATTGTATCAAAATTTCAAATGTTTTCCTTTAATATTTCAGAAGGTATCTAGAATTTTATTTCTGTTGACAAATGTAATACATGTGCGCATGACAAATTTTAATGGCTTTTTCTCCTTGTCGGACTTTTCTTCACTTTCAAAAGAATAAGGCTTTTCTCCTTTGCAAGATAGAGATTTCAAATTTTTTGTACATGTTTATCGTTCTACATATGACAAAATTGTGCATGCAATAAGCATTCACTTACTTAGTTTTTTATATAAAAGATATAAATTGAGGAACTGCTAAATTTCCTCTTTTTCCGTCACATAATACAGTAAAAAATCTCTATTTAAGAGAATATTAGATACATCTTAAAATCCATGCACCGTTTTGTGAAATATATTTCAGTGAATATACAAATGGAATTTGAAAAAAAAATTACATTTGAAAAAGTAGTAGAGAATTTTAAAAATTGAATTTTTCTTTTAAAAATTAAATTTCAACTAAACAACCAGATAAAAATGAATTTTTTCTATTCAGGATGATTATATACGATTGTTAAGTTTCAATAGTATCAAAACTTTTGTAATAATATATCAAACAAAAAAATGTTGAGAAGTTAATGTGTCCCATTAAAATTAAAAGATAATAAAATTTATTTTATATTTTAAAATACTCAATATAAGAGGATAGTACGTAACATTTTACTAAATATTTTTTCACTGAAATTTTCGTGGGCTTTTAAGTGCTCATGCTGAAATTATTTCAGGAGAAAATAGCATGTTTGCAAAGAAAAACTATACCATAAAATTAAAATTCATAAATTAGTCTCGTCTACAATTTAAAAGCAAACGAATTCTTTCATAACTTTTGTTTTCCTAAGCGAATAATCTAAGTTCATAACTAAGTAAACAAAAAGTAAGTTAACAACTGTTATAAAAAGTAAACAAACTAATAAAAGCTTCATCGATGCCATAAATGAATATTCAATCATTGAAGGATAGATAATTTTCTAAAAGTAAACAAATTATAAAATTCTATTTAAAAACACGCTGTGAAATAGCAAGTATTCCTAAATGAAAATAACATTTTCACAGTTAGTCAAAAAATGAATGGCACAAGGAAGAAAAGGAAAAACAACTCTTTGTAAGCTTCAGGTTTTATTCTTTATATTTATATTTTAAAGAAGAATAATAAATCACTCTTAGTAAAAAGTAAGAAATTCTGTTTTTAACGAAATTAATATGAAATATTTTGCTTTGAGAGAGTAATTAAGTCTTTAGTTTGTTATCCAAAAATAATATAAAAAATTATTCTTTTTACTGTTATTTCTTTATTTTTATTCCTTAAAAAAAGATTCTCCTTTATTCGAATTTTATTCTCTTTTTTTCGAATCTTTCAGGGCTTTATTCTGTTTCGTATCTTCATTCATGCTCTGAGCTGGGTAATTATGTAAAATTATCAAACGCAATTACGATATTTTTTCTTTCAGTTGTTTCTTTTATGTTAAAAGTAGTATGTTTTAAACCTTGAAAAAAAAGTACTGTAACATGGCTTTCATCTAATTCGCGAAGGTACGTTGCGCGTTGCTTTTGGTAAAAATAACTTTATTGTTTTTATTTTTTGAATGCAGAATGAAACAATTAATAGTAAGGAAATTAAACGCCACAATCTTTCAGAAAGTGAAGCGACTACAGTCAACATGTTTATTGTAATACGAAATTTTTTATTAGATTTTTATTCTCAGGTGGTAAGATTCTTATTCTCAGGTTGTTAGACTTTTATTCTCAGGTTGTTTCAAAATTTGGAAACAATTTTAATATCCTCTTCGTTTCTACACTTATACCTTTCAAATTTTGGGGAATATTACGAGCTTTAATATTTGCTGTTACGATGTGTTTTTGATGCAGAATTAAATAAAAAACTTTACTAAATGTAATTTTCTCTTATAATCGACATTCTGAGATATTTATTTGTTTTATATATGATCAGATAAATCCATTTTTGTAGCTTTGTCTCCCTGTTCCGATTGTGAACACCAAAACTATGAAATTGGAAGAGCTAGAGAAATAAATTGTGTATTCGGTCTTTACAACGAAATTGCAGATATTTATAACGTTTGGGATTAATTTAGTCAAAGGGAAGAAGTTCACAAAACATACATCATTCTCTTATAAAATGAATCTAAACACGAAACAAGACGGGTATAAAAGCGTACGAGAATGTCAAGCGGAGAACACGTCCGCAACTAAACCTACTGCATTCAAAATACAGGCTTGCCATCAACAAACTTTGTGGGTGTATAAATTCCTAGCAGTAGCTCCGTTCAACCAACCAAAATAAAATTCAAAAGTAGTTATTTGAATGTATGCGCACGAGATTGTGGTAAAAAATAACAATAAATTCTGCACGGTTACTGTTTACAGTGAAAAAAGAAATTAGGAAATTCTGAACAGTAACACTCACTTTTCTCCTTCCTGACCCATTTCGTACCAAGCATTGATAAAATTAATATTTCTTTAAAACAAATTTTAAATATATGTTTCTCTTAGCCTATGTAAACACATAAAATAAAAAAAAACTTACCAAACGTTTATTAGTTTAGTCGGTACAACTAAAATTCTAAAAATTGGACAATGTTACAATCCATTGCTATTAGTCATTACTTAGGTGGAAGGGGAGAAAACATCTTAAGCACAGTCCAACGTTACATTTTTTGCAGGTAGTTGCTGGTTTTGCCGCACAGAGTTTTATCTAGCATCTTCTTTGTCGGTTTTTTGGGTTTTTACAATGACATGTGTATTTTTATGCTTTATAAAATCTTCATTAACTTGTCGAACACCAAGTTTTCTGCAAGATGGATTCCTTGGAATAGAAAGTCCCAAATAGGCAACTGTTAAGTGTCTTCGAAAATCAAGCAAGCTCAGACTATCATCAATAAATAGCTGATTGAACTTCTGTGAAGCAGCAACGGCTGTTTCAAAAGCATTAATAGATAAAGGTCAATACCATTGTTTTCCCTTGAACTGATGTAAAATGAGACGACGCATGATTATCAAACAGGTCAACTCCGTTTTCATATTTATGATAGGATGTAATGCACGTTGATATCATTGGTAATGCATTGGTCATCACACATTGGTTCTTCTATTCTCCTCTTAGACGAACCATCAATATTCTCAGTGCCTCTCAGTGCATCGGGATCTGGAGATGAAATCACGAATTCATTGTCTCTGTCGTCTAAATCACTGTCATCTAAAGTCCATAAAAAGCCAACGTTTCCAGCGCAGTTAATAACGTGGCATTTTAAAATTGTAGCGCATCAAAATAATTTTCAAAAGGAAACAAAATTCAAGCTTGCGAAAGTGGGGAAAACTAGGTCTCCATCGATGAATTTCTAAACAGAACTCACTGCATGAGCATCATGACTCAATTCTTTGAGAACAATTGACCCCAGCCATCATGTCTGGGCATGATATGCACGCAAGTGCCTGTCAGACAGACTGCTGGCACCTTTATTACTTGAAGAGTTGCAATCTTTGAAATGAAGCAGAGAAAAGAAGGTTTTTCTCCATTAATAACTGATAGGGGTTAGGTAGTAATGCATTGTACCATCGTCCTATTTATAGGGCGGTCTTAAATGTAGGGAAAATTGATCTTCTGTATCATTTTACTTCGGTGATTTATAACTAGTATAAAAGTTTGGAATATTACCTCAATAAATTTATATGTATGTTTTTTGAAGGTTAAAACTTTAAAAAACTTGTGTATTGAAAATGGACGATAAAAATCAGCAAAAATCGCCATTTTAAAAATTTAATAAAAATATCTAACATTAATTTAAACCATATATAAGGGAAGTCGGGGTAAGAGTACGCAGTCGGTTATGAGTACGCAGGGATTTTTTCCCTGTTGGCAACAGTGCAGGAAGAAGTGAGTGTGATCATATCAACACGTATGTTTTCAGCTCTCTCAAGAGACCGCCATTATTATTTTCAACCTTGCTCTCTTTTATTTATCAGGTAAAATTTGATTTCATTATGTTAGCATGTAATTTTTCTGTGAAGGAATCTTAATCTTTTTGTAAATAAAGAACTAATGCTTGCTTTCTAAGTAAATATCATTATGAGGTTTGTTTCCTTCCGAACAACGTGGCCACGTTAGAATTTAACTTTAGTGAATGCTACGGCCAACGATGGACGATTTAGAGAAGCAATACATCGGCGGCTATGAGTACGCACAGACCAGATATCCGTACTCTTATCCGCTTTGTAATTTGAAGCAGCCATTACAACAAAATTTTGCATTTTAGTTTATCATTATTCTTCTTATTATAAAAAATGAGATTTTTATAATAATCTGAAGAGCTGTTGTCTGGAGAAGAAGTTTCCTGTCCAGAGAAATTTCAATATGGAAGCGACTGGCTAACACTAATAGGCAAAGAAACTGTTTGTAAAATTTCTAGTGCAGAAAGTGGTCAAACAGTCAGTGCTGCATGAATGCTACAAGAGGTTTCGTCCCGTATGCATTGATTCTTCCTAGAAAGAGAATGAATTCTCTTCTGTACAAAGATGCATCCAATGCAACTTTGCCCTTGATCAGCGATACTGGTTACATGAATTCCCATTTGTTCATTGACAGGCTGAAACATTTTGTCAAGCATGCTAAATAGTCTGCAGAAGACCTTGTTCTGTTAATAGCAGATAATCACACACCCTACTGCTCACTACCTACAGTTTTGTTTTGTCGAGAGAATCATATGACGTTTCTTACTCTTTCACTACATGCAAGTCATGTGCTACAGCCGTCTCATAAATGTTTATTTGCCCCTTTGAAAGCTTTATACTCATCTGAAGCTGAAAAATTACTCGTACAAAATCCAGGAATAGTAATAACACTGTACCAAGTTTCAAGGATTTTTCAAAAAGCTTATAGCGCCACAGCCAGGGTTCAACTCGCAGGAAAAGCTTTTCAAGTTACAGGTATTGAGCCATAGAACCCTGACATTATAAGTGAGGATTGCTATTCTCCTTCACTAGTAACTTTAGCATCTTTAGATAACGATTGCACAATTGCAGTTGCACCTGAAGAGAATGAAGTCTGATCTTCCACTTCTCAGGTAGATGTCAGTATCTAGTCAATCGTGCCACTTCCTCGACATGAATAACGAGGAGCTAAAAGGAAAAGAAAATCTGAAAAATCTGAGATCATCACTTCGTTTCCATTTAAAAATTTGTTAGAGAAAAACGAAAGGAAAAGGTAGAATTATAGGAAGCAAAGGCCAATCGAGGTCTTAAAAAATAAATATGATGACAAAACTGGAAAAGGAAAAGCCACGAAAGCAATGAAAAAACTCATTCTGAAATCTATCGAAAACCCAGTTCCCTCAACAATTTCGGCAAATAATGAGGGGACAATATGCCCAGGCTGCGTACAAACATATGATGAAGATTGGACCCAGTGTGGATTATGTAAGGAGTGGAGCATTTGTATGCGACTACAGCTAAATTTCAAGGTGCGTACTCTTGGCCTCACGTTCAGCGTACTCTTACCCACCACGGCGGGTAAGAGTACGCATTTGTAAGTTTTTTCACTAACATTTTCAGCTAAAAGTTTCATTTTTGGTACCCTTCTTTCTAAGTTAATACACTATGATTCAGTATATTTTTGAGGCTCTAACTTTCAATTCTCATTTTTATAACGAAAAATCCACTAGGTGCGTACTCTCACCCTCCTTTCACTTATATTTAAATAAATCTTGATTAATAAATCGTCTTTAATTAAAATTAAAATAATCAAAAGAATGTTTATAAATGCCACTTGTATATGCTGTCCTATTTTTAGGACGATGAGGTAATATGGGTTAAAATTGTCATCGTACTAAAAATCATTATATGGCGTTAGAATTGTACATGTAGCACAAAAACGGCAGCGTGGGACACATGCAGATTACTACTTTGTCAACAATTAGAAAAGCCGCACTTTTCTCTTAGCATTACTAACAGTACAGTGACAGTAGGAGTACCAATGACAGAATACCAAATCATCGCCATTCATCGTTTGTGGGAAACCTTAAAAAAACTGTGTGGGTAGATTGTTTCTTCAACTTAGTGTTCACACCTGCGTTCAGGATAACATTTCCACCGAAAAATGGGTTGTATTCGTTAAAATATATTATCTAAATTGGATAAATATTCCAGGTGCATTGCACGTTTATCGTCGAATCCACAGCTAAACGTGGATGATGCTTCTTGCAAGCTCTACTTTACTTGTTGAAAGTGATTGCAAACGCAGTAGACCGTGATCCGGAGATCCCTATGAAGTGGTAGCGGAAGAACATTTCTCGATGACTACAGATCACATGGAAACTACTAGAGGAGCTGCTCGCATTTTGCATGTGTCAGAAACAACGATGCTCAAATATCTGCGCTTTGTACTCCGCATGTTTTCCTATCAATTCTAGCGTGTGTAGAAGTGGCAACCTGAGGACAAGCAAGACCGTGTAGGTTTTGCGAATTCATTCCTCGTCAGATATGAAGACGATAGCAGCTGGGTTCTGGGGATATTATAGACGAATGAGGAATATTTATCCTTAAATGATGGCGTCTACTTCAAGATCTCTGTTAACCGGGCTGACAAAGATCAGTATAATTTTACGCCAGAACCGTAGCCAAAGGAATTGAGTGGT
>BGPR01001890.1:159564-175823 GCA_013235015.1 Araneus ventricosus | reverse complement strand
TATCTTCTTTCTAATTCTTCTGATCTGAATCAGATCAAATCCATGAGGTTGTTCGCCTTCATCACCTCTCACACGAAATCCGGCGACTTAAGCAAGTCATCATACACCAAGGCAACACAATCAAGTAGATGTTGAGGAGTGTCCTCAATCTTGTTGCACTTTGTGCAGAAATTGATCTTCCTATCAGAGTTTTTAAGTGACCGGAAGTTAAACGAGTCAAAGCTGCTTGGTCTGTATATTATGTTATAGAAAGATATAATATGTTATAGATATATTGTAATAGATAGACGCTATTTTGAACTATAAACTTTCTTTCATAAAAATAAAACTAACATTTTCAACTACTTATTGTAATTATGCACCTTATCAAACTGCTATATTAATATAAACTATTCATCCTAAGAACAATGAGTAGGACTATTTTTGTAGGAGATAGAATTAATTTTAAATTCATACTTAAGTTTTTTCCGCTAGGATCCATAGTTTTCGAGATATTTAAGAAAAACTGAGAAATTCCCCTTTCAACAGCCCTGTACCCCCTGAGTACTCTCCACCAACGGGTACTTTTAGTATATCGTTTAGGGCACTCCCCCCAAAAATTATGCCGAATTCCGAATTTAAAAACTACATCTTTTTTTAAAATTTACAATTCGTTGACTGGATTACGAGTAGAAGGAAACTTGTAGTGTGAACAGTTTGTGGGGAAGGGAAAGGGAGCATAATTGTTCATCAAATGGGTATGTTACTCCCTCTCTCCGACACATGCAATACTACCCTTGTATGATTATTATATAGGCATGATATTATTATGAGGGTTGTTTATTCAGCACTTTTAATCGATTTTATCATTACAATAAGGGATTTTAGAAATATTAACTTTTAAATCCCCCTGTATCTTCTAAACTATTAATGCTACAAAATCAACGTTGGACTTTTTTGTAGAAAATGTCATGTAGTTTAATTTTGTAATTGAATATTGTTTGTTAGAACCCATATTTTTCGCTATATTTAAGAAAAACTGAAAACGCCCCTTTTAAACCCCTCCTGTACCCCCGCATAACCCCCACAGGCGGGGACTTTCAATATGTAGTTTAGGACGCTACTTCCAACAACTGTGCCAAATTTCAAAACTACACCATTTTTTTCGTCGATTTTTGGCTTTCGTTGACTGGACTATATTCTTTATTAAGTGATGTGTGAACCTCTTTTTCCTATTGCCTGTATTAATCGTCGGATCGTCGAACGGGAAAAACCTTCGAAGGTGTGGGGGTCAATATTATTCTAGCAATTTTTAATTGCGTATTTTAGATCAGATTTGTTTCTGTACTGGCTCCCATTCTTGAAAACATCTTGAGACAGAATGCCTCAAAGGTCTTCCATTAGATTCAGGTCGGTACTCCGGAATAGCCATTGTAGAATTTTTACCTCAATCGCCTTCATACGGGATTTCGTAGAGCACGGAATATGCATATGATGCATTGATTTTCTGAATTGTCCAATTTCCTGATGTAATCAGAGGAATAACCGGCAACAAACTATCTGGTATTTTGTCTTCATATAACAGTAAAATAATTTTAGTTTAACCACCGGCTGCAAATGCACCCCAAACCATGGCACATCCCCTACGAATTGGAGTTTTAGAGAAAAGATGTTTTCTTTATGCATATCGTACCAGAAAACATTAAATCCGTTTGTCCATCTAAATGAAACTTTTTTTCGTTCGAAAACACCACATCATTTCAGTCGGTGACAACCGTTAAATGTTTCCGTTCAAAATTAAAACATGAATCATTACGGCGCTTACAACATGAAGTGTTTCTCTTTATTTTCTATTATACAACATTAGTATTTCTGGACAGTGCATTTCATATCGTTCGACTGGTACAGGGCAACTGAATCTCATCCTTAATTTACGAGGAAGACATTTTTGCTGGCAGGCGAGCTTCTGGATCTTCCTCTTTTGCCTTAAACAAATTATCTGTGATCTACAGTGCGCTGTTTTGTGCCATAGCTACCAAGATTAATGAGAAAGTTGTTAACTACAGCACTTCTATCTGCCAATTTTTTGCAGTTTCAGTATCACTGTAAACAGCATCTTTAGAATCTAGTATTTTGCCTTGTTCAGTTTCTGATAATTCTCATCCTCTCGGAATGACATTAAAATACAGAAGAATAAAACAACTCTGTATCTACAAAACTTGTATGTGTTTCTGGAATTGGAGAGGAATGCATTCTCAGCTTATTTATTCTTTCAGATGATGTAATCAGCAGACGACTTTATAATTTTTGAGTAATGCCAAAACTATTAGGTTTTCCGCAAACATATTTCGGTACATTAAGTTATGTCGTGAAAAATTTGCATAGTTTGAAATTACATTAGTTTTCCATGGATGACGATTTTTCGCCCCACTTCAAACTTTTTCCAGGATTGTATACGCGCAGATTTAAAGTCTGAATTTTTTTCATTCTGCAAAAACCGACAATTCCGGTTGAAAGGTTTCTTGCTACCAAATGATATGATACAGATAGTAAAACAATTATGCTGCTGCTTGTTAAGTGCATTATGAATTTTTTTAAATCAACCCCTAAGACAGTGTACATGAAACTAGGAAAGTTATTAAAAATTTATCGTTTAAATCGTAATGCATAATAAACAAAATTTGCTTCTAATTAATATAAGATTAATAATTGTTGTTTTAAAAAGGCTTTATGAACAGATACAGAAATTATATGCTCTTCGTTTACTGAAATACAGCATTATTTAAAAATTCTCTTATTTTCTCTACATTATTAGGAAAGGAGCTAAATATTAATCACTGATGAATCATTCTTAAATGAAATTCTGTTAACTTTCATTAAATATATTTTACCTCTCATTCATAAATAATTATAGAAAAACAAAAAACTTTACTAATTTTTATTAATTATTTCTTTTTTTGTATCTTAAATATAATTAATATTAGGCATATTCTTAACTTTCTTTGTAATTTTATAAGTTTTTATCAGGTAAACAATTACCATCTCAATCTTAGCGCTACTTAGGGAAGTAGTTTCAAAGATATCCACAATCTGTCTTCAATTATGGACATCTGGTGATCCAATACATCTACCTGTTATTGGGAAGCATTCTTTAAAGACAGGAAAGACTGAAATTTAGCCTATGAGAAAAGTTTCCTTAATAATTAAAGGGTGGAATCATTCTTAAAAAGTCGAACCTAAAAAGACATAAATCAAAGTAAAATGAAGCTCACTAACTAATAACTGTATGTAAACGTTTAAAAATAATATATGTTTAGCCTTATTTGTTGCAATTATTAGCAAAGTAAATTATATGGGAAAATATTTTCTTTTAAATCTCTTCCCGAAAAATATTTCTTTGCAATTCAGAAATGAAATTCCAACGTTTTGTTGCTGTTCCTGTAGATTATCAATTTCATGAACCGTTTAATATTTCGTAAGTCTACATCAAGTAACTTGCTTCTCTTAAAAGCATTTTTTTTCTAAATAAAAAAAATTTATTTCCTTTGCAGTTTTGCTGTTTCTTTTTTTCCTATTGTGAATTTTGTTTAGCTGCAATATTCAATCTTATAAAATTTCTTGTTGAGAATGAAAATTGCATTCAAAGTTAAAAGAAAGAAAGATTCAATTCACCAATTTGGAACATTGATGGAAGTATTTATCGTATCACTTACTTATGTGGTTCTTTAAGTAGAAATCTCTACCATATCGTTCCTTTTTGGATTTTGCTTTCAAGCTCTATCCCAGATAGCAATTTTAGTTTGCAGCAAGCTTGCCACAAATTTGTCATGACAAGAGTGCAAGTTTGCCACAAATTTGTCATGACAAGTGTGCAAGCTTGCAGTAAGCTTGCAGCAAGTTAACGAAAGCTCCGAAGTCACCATGAAACGAACTTGCAGCAAGTTTGCCGTGTCAAACTCATTGCAAATTTTAGCAAAAACAGAACACGAACACAACCCAGGATAGAACTCGCGACCTCCCGGTTCCGAAGCGGTGACGCTAACCGTTGAGCCAGCTGAACTCTGAGAGGAGAGGATAGATTTCGCTAAAACATCGTTCGATGCGATTCGTATACGATTTATTTTAAACTATTTTCTGGTTTTCATTAATTTTTTGAGTTGAGAATACGATTTGAAGTCAAAGAGAGAGCGATTTTCGCTAATAACTACGTTTTGCTAGTAGAATAAATTATGAAATTAGAGTTCAAAAGTAATTACTTTAAAATGGGACAAAATGTCTAGTTATTATTTTCAACAAACACCGACTGTTTTTTAGATTTAATTTTGTTTATAAACGTTAAAATTTCAAAAAAAAATAAAAAATGAAAAAGGCGATATAGTTTTCTTTAAAGTGAGAGCGATATATTTAGTAAAAAGATGGAAAATGCTTCAAAAAATTTTTTTATAAAAAAGTTATTTTTTTCACAAATTATCATTGATTTATTGAATTAATAAAAAAGAATTACGGTCTAGGAGATGCTATTAAAAATCGGATGTTTTTTAAAACAAAGACAAAGATAATTATCTCTTTATTGTGCTATCTTTGCAGGAAGCTTGTTTTGCATACTTGCTGCAAGTTTGATTTGCAAAGAGGTGGCGCTACTTGTCACATCGAACTTGCTACAAGTTCGATTCAAGTTTGACGCGTCAAATTTTGCCATGACAAGTCAAAATCAAACTTGCTGCAAACTTACGTGCTATCTGGGATGTAGCTACTTTGGTCAGAGCTTACGTCAGGGGATAGTTTGCGCAGATGTCGACATCGACATCTGGCCACTGTTCAAATTACTTTATTCGTACCAATATACCCGGCATGTAGCTTCAAACCAAGCCCCTAATCTAATATTTGAAGTTAAGTTATGATATATTTTGACCTATATGTTTTTTCTCCTGAATGAATGGCAACAAATCACAACCTGACAAACTCCCATAAAAATATATCCAATCTCAAATTTTTGTTATGCAATTTTCATTAAAAAAAATTCTCAGTGTCATATAGTCGGAACATTTTATAGAAATGATGAGATCAATGATAATCTCAGTCTTTAGATACAGATTTTTAATTAAGTTTTTAAAAATGATTCGAATTTTCATTAATTATTTTCTGAAAACTAGGTTAATTCAACCATTCGACTGAAAAAGAATTGTTGATCAATAAAAATAATGGCCAAACACTTCTCTCTCTCTCTTCAAGTGGATAAAAAAGAGGACAAACGAAAAGCATCATTGTGACTATTCATTTTATGTTAAAGAAAAACTTTCGTGCTAACACTGAAAAACTGCTTTTTATCAGTTTAGTCAGTCAAACCCTAGTGCACCTGTGTAAAGAAAAGTTGAAATCACGTTCCCGCTTCATTTGTCAAAATCCCATTCCTTTCCTAAAGTGTGTGATATTATATTTATATTCTGCAACAATTCATTATAATGCCCTAATTAAATAGGGTACTAGTAAAATCAAATTTTTTCCAATTCATTTCGACTTAAGTACCGAAGTGTTTAATAATTAGTGATTTCGATTTTAAATCGTTTTAAAAAAAAGTAAATATTATACAATATTCATTTGAATAAAGGTTTTCTGTTAATTAAAATCAGTTCAATAACAGGATACTGGAAATTTTGTGTGGTATGCATATATCTTTCTTTGAAAGATCATAACTTAAACTATGAATTTTTACGGAAATACATTTACATAATATTCTTAGTCCATCACAACTATTTGAATAATCTCTTTCTGTATTAAAAAATCTATCATTCTTACCTATTAGCTTTTTGAGTAATTACTGAAAAATATTAAAAAATAAGCAGAAAATTGCTATTGTTTATTTTTCATACATTAATATAAACGTTTATTCTGTTATCATGTAATATTTATGGAATTATATCAGCAGGTTTCATTATGAAATTGTATTATTTCACTTATATCGTTCGCTAAACAAAAGTATTGTCACTCTTATTATTTTAACAAGTTACTTAGAACCACTGAGCATGTTAATATCTTGATTAAATGTAATTTACTATAATTTTTTAATTTATTATCTTTCCCTACAGCCATTCATCATTTCTTATGATCACAATTTTCTTTAACACCTAATGCATCATTTGAATAATTATAATGTCGCGATTTCAAATATAATAATGGTGCCTGCTACAAATCTCCTTTTACTCATTATTAATTTCTAAAGAAAAATGGCGATGTATTAATCATGAATTCTCATCGCTAAATACGCCATCTTAGCACAAAATTAGTCGACGGCTGGTTTCCAAAGGATCTGTTAAGCTTAGAATTGAGAAGACTTATAATCAAGTAATGACACGCAGGTTTCAAATAAATGCAACAGCTAATGAAACATCTATTTTAAATATAGCAAAAAAACATAAACTGTAATTCAAGCTTTACAGTCAGCATAAACAAAAATTTGATAGAAATGGTACTTTAAATATGAGAAACATCGCCAAACAAAAAATATTGGCTATTAAATCCAGTACTTAATTTTGTGTAATAATTTTGTTTGATGCACAAATTGATTTCCATTCTATACTTCTCCTTAAGGGAGCAAATCGATTAAATAGTCAAAGTGTAACAGGATGAAAGTTGATCTCTGGGGATAATTTGAGACATATTACGTTTAAAAAATTATTTTAGCATGAAAAATAATATATATGATTCGATTTTAATAATGTCTTAATCTATTTTTCTGCTAGATTAGTGAGCCATTTTAAAGCTACATTGCGGGTATTATGGATCTGGCCTCCTAATTTTTACCACGACATTCCATCAAGACGATTCGGATGTTACACAACAAATATAATTTTATAATTATTGTTATTACGTAAAAATCTTTAAAATTAGATTCACAAAATTTTGATGTGAAACCGTAAAGATATTCTTACCATACGATACAAAACAAATATTCGAAGAAGCTAAACTAAAAATAGAATTTGCAGATAAAGATAGAAACATTTCTTTATTGATTGCGGAATACTTTATTTATTCATAAGTAGACACCAATAATTAATTGGAAAAGATTTTAATTATAATAAATTCGGATATACATTTAGACTGAAAGTGAAATAGTACTAAATTTAACGGGTAAGAAAATAGGCTTACAAAACATGAAAGGAAATTTAAAAAACCATAATCAGCTTACAAATCCTGATAGGGAATAAAGTTTCCTCGCACTCTATTCTTTTCATAGAATGTCCCTTTTCTGATTCTAATAATTTTCTTTTAAATAACATTTAATTCTGCCCCTGCAGGGACATAGAAAAAGGAGAAAATGTTTGTAACATTCCAATTAGTTTATGTAAATCGCCAAAAATACTGTTTTGCATTTCAAAAAATCCGCAAAATGCATTTGAGAGATATCTCATTAAAACAGCCCTCAGTTAATCTGCTTGCTATTTGTTCTTACCATGCTTATATTCCTAACTAGGTCATAATTAATTAAATTTATGATGAAATTTATAAGCCTTGTAATGAGCTTCAGTGCCCGATAGATTTAAATTTTATAACATTTAGAAGTTTTTAAACAGGTAAGTTGAGAATCTTTAAGCAAAATATAATATTCAAAGGCTTATAAAAATAATAAAAATTTATTTTTTAGAAACAAGACCAAGTTTATTTCGTTCTGACAATCAATAGTGTTTACATTCAGTATTACAACAGTATTAGCATTATAATTTTATCTTTGGTTAATGGTGTGTTAAAGTATTTTAAAGTAGAAAAATATAAATTTAACAATTTAACACAACAATGACAGCTAAGAGAAAAATAATTTTATTTGATAATTTTTTTGCATTTGCAATACTTCCGGTTTGTGATTTTAAATTTATTATAATTTCATTTTCTTAATAATTTAATAAGTTAATCAGAATTTACCTCATTAATTAGTACTTTAAGGAGTAAAATTGTTATGAATAAACGTAGCAAAATTTCAGAAGGCCTACAAATATCAAATAAACTTGTTTATCAATAGCTAAGAAGATTCATATAAGATTCATTATGACTTTAAAAGATGCTTCAAAATTTCGTCTAATGTTATTCATCTTTTGCTTCGCATACTTGCTTACGTCTCACAGGAAAAAAATACATAATTCAGTAATTACAATGACATTAAGATGAAGTCAGGATTATATTTTTTTAAAATTATTTTTTACTAGATTGATCCTTAGACTGGTCAGAATTGAAATATATACATAAATGGATCAATCTCCACTGCTATTGAATATTTGTTAATATAATTCATTTAATAATTTATGCCGTTTTATTGTTTCGATATCGACAGGGTAGGAATATAAATGCCTTTAAAAGAGAATGAATCCAATCTCGTTACGTTAGTATCAGTTAATAAAGAGCTCCCTTAATTCTGGCTTATGATTCAACATTTAATTTCAGCCGTTTGAAAGGAAAGATCTTTATCATCCAAATTACTTTTACGCGGATTCGCTGTTTCTTCCGTGTTCTTAACCCATTAACGCCCAGAGTCGTCATTTGAGGACAGTGAATAAAACAGTGTCTAGGATCCTTTTCGATTTCTTGAAAAGTTTTATTTTTTATTTTTAACAATGGTAGATGAAATTTCGATGATCATTCCTACAAATGTTCATTTAGCTGCTGTTGTTTATAGGGTACGTCCACACAGAGCGGTTACAGCAAACTAGGCTCAGAGCTGAAAACGTGTCGGTGGTGCTCACACGGGGCCTTTAGCTAATCGTCGGTGCCAGATGACGCTCCATATTCGGCGTTAATCATTCTGCTTCTGAGTGAGTACGTTGCTCAGAAAATAGTGATTTATTTGAATGAGTGATTTATTTGGAGAGCTCCCATGAAAGAAGAATCCATTGCATATCCAGCTAAAAAAAATCTGCAGAAAATTTCTTTTTTTGACGATTTCTTAAAGATTTCTGCAGATTTTTGAAGACAGAAAAATCTGCATTTTTTCTTCAAATTAATTTGCAGAAAATCTGCAGAAAATTTTCTTATTATATTTTTTCTCTAAATATTCTGCAGAGTTTTTGGAGACAGAATAAATCTGCATTTTTCTTTAATTTAATCTGCAGAAAATCTGCAAAAAAAATCTTATTATATTTTTCTCTAAATATTCTGCAGATTTTGCAAGACAACAAAAAAGAAGACAACAAGCAATTTTAGAAAAATATATTTTAACACGAAAAGATGCTCATCGGGCATGCGAGGCCCGTTGCCTGCTAGAATTTATTAAAGAAAATTAACCTTTCACGAATAAATTCCAGATTCACAGTAGCTTCATTTAAATTCATTTACTTGCTGACCACTAGTATTTCAAGAATTTCTCCATATTTAATATCTCAGAAAACAGAGGGTCGGGTCCCCGAAGCCCGATGCGCGCGCTCGCGTTTTTGTGTAGAATGTTAAAGAGAACAGAGGGATTGCGATAATTTATTGCTATTCGAACAACAAATATGGTATATAAAGATTAGAAAAGCTTCTACCTCAAAATAAATTACTTAAAAATCGATTAACAAAAAAATATAAAAATTGATGCTGTTGAATTAATTAGATATATCGTAAGTCAAGTTCTGGAAAGGAATTAGACAATGAAATCGAAATTTGTGAGTGAAAGGCTATATAATATATTAAATTATCCATTATGAAAGACTGGTGATATATTAAATTCGAGCTAAAGGACAAACACCAATAAATAGTACAATTTTTACTTTCACTTAGGTAATTACCCACCTTTTCTAGACTACATAGAAGAACCTTGACGTATAGTGGAAGAAATTGCTGAAATAAATCTACAATTGCATTGTGACACTAATAGAAATATACAAGAGATCCATTTTTTGAATAAATACTTTTATTTACATATTTAAACTTTAACCTGCCAACTTTAAATTAACAATACTCTAGAATATTAAAATTCAAAAATTCATGTTCGTATAGAGATTCTTCTGATGCACACAATCTACAGATAAAACTAAAAAAAGAACACTACATATTAAAACAAAACAAGCAAACATTCATATTTGCTGCAGATTTTTAAATTCGAATAAGAGAAAAGAAAGTAAGAGAATTAGAGAGTTCTCTGTTGCAACTATGTTTTAACGTAGCATTACTGGGCAAGATCTTATTAATCGAAAAAAGATAATTTTGTTGCTGTTGTGCTGAACTAGTGTTCTTGGCGTGACAAGAAGCAAAGGTTGAAAAGGTTGGTGAAATTGCAGATTTTTATTGCAGATCAGCTCATGATCAGTTTCAATGAATTTTAATCGAAAATATTTTCAATTAGCTGTTCCCCGTTTTGGTTCAAAGGATTACCTCTAAGATCACATTCCATTTCACTGGCACAACGTCGTTCTGAAGAGGCCTATCACAAAGGATCGGCTGTTTGCACAACATATCAGCAGCCTGCCCCTTTTCCAAAAAGATCTTTAAACGTCGATTACGCTTACCATCTTTAGCAGAATTCACCACATCATTTTACAGAATATATTTATGCCCGTCTGCACGCCTGAAAGGACGAGAACCGAATGAAAAAATCATCGGAACCCGAAACCTCCAGACGTGCGACCGTTATGTTCAGTATTCAAAAAGCAATTAGCACTAGACAAAGGAAACTCTCCCAGCCAGTTTATGCGCAGACAGTTTACACACTAAAAGCTCCGCCGTGAAAATGGCGAGCATGTAGTTCCTTGAAATAAAAGTGATTTACAATTTTAGAAACATCGAAGCATTAAAAGAAATTACATAAAAGTAAAAGCGATTAATAATTAAGTTGATTACTACAAAAAGAAAAATAATAAATTGAGATATTTAATAAAACTATAAACAAATCCGTTGGGAATTTAAAAGTTGCCACAAGATAAGGAAGAAACTTTGATGGCGAAAATATAAATTATTTAAAAGTACTGGCAAAGTCGAAAAATGATGTAATTGCATTTTTGCAATCTAACTGTGAGTCCACCGATTTTTTAGAGAAAGAAAGGAGTTGAAAAATGTTATACCTAGCCGGAATATGAGAAGTTTTACACACAATAACGTCATACAACTATTCGAAAATTGTCGTGAAGCAAAAGTTGTATAATGGGTTCAAAATTCTTGGAAACGCTTACCGATGAGACAGATGATGCATTATTACTTATTTTCAGGAGAATTCAGGTAATTTTGGACAGGAAAGCTAACATTTTCATAAATTCCTTGGAAGTAAAAGCCTTCATCAATCTTCTTCAATTTGATGCGCTCCCCAGAAGAGATTTATCTGAAAATTATTTTATTAATATTTCAAATTCTGTTCACTAGTGCGACAAAATTTTCCTATTAAAGAAAATGTATTGTTCTGCGTGTTTTGTTGAAGAAACAGGATCTCGGGCCTGCGAGGCTCGATGCGCGTCCTCAAGTAAGTGTGAGGAACGCGCGTCCTCGCGGGTTAAAATAAATATAATTTTTATTTTATGTGTGATAGGGAACTTTTGTTATATAATACTGAAATACAAGTTTACTTGCTCATTATTTCTTCAAAAAAATATTCAATATTCAATTGCGTCCTTTTATTATAAGATTCAATATTTGATAATCATTTAAAAATTTGAACATAAATGAAAAAATTGAATCTTTCACTGTAAACTTCTAATAATGTAAGTCTGATATTTTGCTTTTAAAATGAAAATAATTGCATGAGTCTATGAAATCCCATAAAAAATGTCTAATTGTCATTTTAAGAAGAAACTTGTTTTACATATTATTGGAATAATTTTAAAAGTTTTCATAATAATATGCTTAAGCTTTCTTATTTACTTAGCGTAATAATAAATAAGTTTTCTTGAGTTTTCAAACTCAGAATATTCGACAATACAGCCAAAACATTTACCAATCTTCACCAATATATATAATTTAGTTGTCTATGTTAAGCATGAATATATGCCTATTTAATGTAGTACATATATTATTATTTTTGAGGATTGCATTTTTATTCCGTATTTGTTTTAAATTTTCTAATGTTTATACAATGCAATTTTTGTTTCTTTTTACTCTTCCCGCCAACAGTTAAAATGATCTATGAGTTGTCTTGGGCAATAAATAAATAAACATAATTAAGTTGTTACGAACACAAAATGTACTTGCACATAATTAATTATAAATCGTTTGCACGATGACCAAATTAAGTTTCAGTATAATAAAAAATAAACATACATAGAGAGATGGAATGAAGTATTTAAAAGCATTCTCAACACGGACTGCAAGCGTAATTTTAATGATTTCCAAAGCATTACTTGTACTTACATTCTTCTGTAGTTTCCTATGACTAGATTACTTTGTGCCATGACTTGAAGTGATTTGAATGCAATTTTAAATCAGGTGCGGTGACAACTTTCAGTGCATATTAAGTTTAATTGGTCCACATTCCACGACGCCTTAATCTGTTCGAAGAGGAAATGTTAAATAACTGCTCCAAATTGCGTTTTCTTGATTCTCAGACTAGATTACACAGCATGCAGACGAAATGTTTCTGTCTGGAAGCTTAAAATATTTAGCATTTCCCTGAAGAATATATACTCATCCTTGTCACAGGCGTTTATTAAAGTTGATAAACAAATAATTGATAAATATTATTTAAGTATATTACAGTCGTTGAAAAAAGTATCAAGTCGGACGAAAAATCGCCATATATGGAAAACTACTGCAAACTATTCAAATTTTTTACGACTTAACTTATCGTTACAGAATAATGTACCGAAATATATTTGTAAAAAAACCTAATCCTTTTGAGATTACGTAAAAATTATCAAAATCAGCTTATGGCAGCTTGGAAAAAAGAATAAAGTCGTCTGCTGATTACATCATCTGAAAGAATAAATAAGCCAAGAAAGTATTTCTCTCCAATTCTAGAAAAAATACAAGTTTTGTGGATACAGAGTTGTTTTATTCTTGTGTATTTTATTGCCATTCCGAGAGGATGACAATTATCAGAAACTGAGCAAGGCGAAATACCAGCTTTTAAAGGTGCTGTTTACAGTGTTTCTGAAATTGCACAACAAATTGAAAGATCGAAATGCTGTAGTCAACAGATTTTTCATTAATCCTGGTAGCCGTGGCACAGAATAGTGAACAGTAAGACCAAAAATAATTTCTTTAAGGCAAAAGAGGGAGATCCAGAGGCTCGCCTGCAACCAAAAATGTCTTCCTTGTAAATTAAAGATGATATGCAGTTGCTCTGTAGCAATCGAACAATAAGAAATGCTCTGTACAGAAATACTAACGTTGTATACAAGAAATTGAAGGGAAAACCTCCACGTTATAAGCGTTGATTCATATTTAAATTTTCAACGGAAACATCTAGCGGCTGCCACCGACAGGAATCATGTGGTGTTTTCGAACGAAACAAAATTTCATTTATATAGACCAAAATGATTTAAGGTTTTCTACTATGATATACATAAAGAGAAACACCTTTTCTTTAAAACTCCAATTCAGAGGGGGATGTGGCATGGTTTGGGCCGCATTTGCAGCCGGTGGTTGAACTGAAATTGTTTTAGTTGAAAATAAAATGAATTCAGTGTTATATCAGAACAAACTGCTAGATTGTTTGTTGCCGGTTACTCTCCCGATTACATCAGGATATTGGATATTTCAACAAATCAATGCTTTAGATGCATATTCTGTGCTCTACGAAATCCTGTATGAAGGCGAATGAGGTGAAAGCTCTTCAACGGCCATCTCGGTATCCCGACTTGAATCTATTGGAAAACCTTTCGGGCATTCCGGCTGAAGATGTTTAAAAGAATGGGCGATAGTGCGGAAGGGAATCTGATCTAAAATCCGCAATTAAAAATTTCTTAAACAATACTGACCTGGGAACTTTCGAAAGTTTGTCTGGTTCTATGAACCTACGATTTATGCAGGCAATAGAATCATATCGACTCTATACTTTTTCCAACTTCAACTGTATAGTAATTTTTCTAATTTCTTATAAAAATTTACATAATGCAATTAAATTTAAATATATTTTTGGAGTGTCTTCCTTTGCTCATGAAGTATCCTTACATATTCTAAAAATATGCATTTCCAAAGAATATGATATATATTTTTTGTCTTATGTCACGTAATTTTGCGACTTTAAAATTTTTTACGTGAGTGTGTCGCACGTCATATGGCCACACTAAATGAATCTCCAAAATAAAACATTCAAAATAACAGCGGCCTTTGTTATTCAGGTACATCCAGACTGGAATATGATAAACGAAATATCTTTTGTGCTAGTATTTTTTTATTTTGTGGTTTCGAGAGTTTGTGACATATTTAGAGATATCAACAATTTTTTTATCTGCTTTAAGTTTGGAGAGTCAATTAGTAAATCATTTTATGAAAAAGATTATATCTCATTGACCATTCTTTAGATAAATCAATTTAACTTAGATTTTGTACAGAATCTCACATTTATATCTTCTGAACAAGTAACTAATTATTCTCATTGACTGCTGATATATTGTCATCATCGTTTTAATTAGACATTGATGTCCTTGATGTAAGCAAAATTTTAGGATTTACCATAGAAGATTTTTTCAGATGTAGGCTAAAGATTGATGATGTAGATTAAGAAGATTGCATCTGGATTTCTATCAACATTTTTAACATAGTTATTTGATAAACATATTCGTAAATCAAATTTGTAGGGATGAAGTAATTGTTTCGAGTCTAACTTTTGGGTTTGCCGGAAAAGAATGGAAAGCTGTGACGGTATGGGAACAGATAAAAAAATTAAGGAAGGGAATTCTCCTTTGAGATAAAGAGAGAATAAGCAAACAGATTTTGTATTACAATTTTGCATAGATTGAAATGTTTGTATTATGAAGAAAAGAGTTTTTAGTTCAATTTATTATTTTTTCAAGACGTCGTTATTTATAACTTGCCAAGAAGATTATGTTTTTGCTGCTTCAAGTGATCTAAGAATCACAATTTAACAATTAAGGAGAGAGAAAGCATTTTTTGCGCTGTGAAAGCTAACAATAAATCGCAGGAGTGATGAATCAAGCGCTTGTATGTATAAGGAAGTTTTTATAGGGACGCGAAATCATACAGAGTATTTATTTTTTTAAAGTACAAAAAGAATTGAGTTCTTGAGATCAAACAGAGACTAAGACTCTTAAAAAAGCATTTGCGTGTCTTCTTTTTCTCGAATTTGTTTGTAAAAGAAACGAAAAAAGGTTTATATAAAGATTTTTACTAAAGTAAAGACTTATTCGCGGTGTATAAAAACAGGTACATTTTTTCTTATACTTTAGGATAAACATTATACCGCTTAAATTTCTTTTTTTTTCCCATTAAGAATTGGTTTCCAATTTCTTTAATCTCAGCAACGTAAATTTAGAGCATTATTTTTTCCTCCAAATGACGTAATATTACATCTTAAAAAATTACGTCTTTTGTTAACTTTGCAATCCTTTACGCCTTTGGGGCAATTTTTGGCGTTTTTTTAAAGAAATGAAGTATATATTTAAAAGAATACAATACCTGCGACACAAGGCTTAAACCTTGGCCTTTAAATGTAATATAAAATATTTTCTTTTAATACTTATTTTATATACCATCATCATTCAGGACCAGTCAATTTCGTATTCATTGAATCTACAAGACATTTAATTCCTTCCGATATGAAAAAAAAATTCTTCTCTGAGATCTAATGATTAAAAAGCTTAATTGTTGAATATTAAATTGATCCATTTAAGAGAAACATATTTTGTCATAAGGAATAATGTATTTCGGAACGTAAATAAAAACTGAAAAAATACATATTCAATATGCAGAAAAAGAAAACATAATTTTCCTTATTCCAAATTGCTATTATGCTATATCACACTTTCCTCGTCAGGTTTTCATAAATGGTTGGTTTAGAAAATATAAATACTATGTTTATATGCTATGTTCTTCTGTTAATCATATTAAAAGAATGTTTAGAAAGTTTATCAACGAGTATTAGCGAAATAGAAAAATTATTATTCTCCACATTTACGAAAAAGTATACAAGATATATTCAAGTTGTTGAATATAATGACGTCTCATACCCTCGTAGCCATAGCCATTCCCGTCAACAAACGGTTTGATGGGCATGCCATAGTTACGTAAGTAATAAAGAAATTTACACACTTTAGATAATTTTACATATTTATCTGTTAGATATATCTTAACTACATTTTCATTCACTTGCATGAGTAAACATTAGCAATTAACTATTATTTCTTTTATATATTTATAATTCATTTTAT
>BGPR01001890.1:83725-122771 GCA_013235015.1 Araneus ventricosus | reverse complement strand
TATTTCTTTTTATTTATATTCATTTAGATAAAATATGCTTATTTTTTTTTCATATTTGCCGTTGAACATTTTACTTCTTTCACATTCATTTATGCCTCTTTCAGCATGTGAGTTGTTCTTTAAGCCACTTAACAGCAACTGCCTTTACACTAAAGAATTTATGCCTGCTGTCAGTAAAAAAATGAGTTTGCGTTAACTGAAAATATTGAGCCCATCGGGGATGTACTTTTTCACAAATAAATACTATATAATTCTGTTCGGGAATTACTTTATTTTTTTGTTTTGGTAGTCATAAATTCAATATAATTTCTACAAAACCTCTGATTCAAATTTGATTTCTTGAAAGAAATTGTTAAGAGATAAAAAATTGCAATAGTTTCAAAAGGTACTTATTGTACTCTTCATAATTTCAAATTGGTTATTTTAGAAAAGTCTAGTAATAAACTATTCCTCAGAGCTACATGAGCTTTGAGGGACGTTTATCAATCACATAATATCTACCACATATTTTGCATCAGAAAGAAGTTGGTTATAAGGTAATTAATCTTTAAATACTCTTTAGTAAACATCTAAATAACAGTAACCTATAAATACATAACAAAAGATATGAAGGAAAGTAAGTAATTAAAAAGGAGACGGTATATTTTAAAATTTTTAGACAAATTGAATTTGAAAAAAAAATTTTATTATATTTCAACACCCTTTTAATGAAGTTTTCCATTTGTCTATGCATTTCATCTTTTATTAATTATATCCAATATATATTAAATTGCAAAAATTGCGCTTATTTTACCAAAAACAAACACAATACATTTACTTCGGCATTGAGCAGAAACCAGAACCACTGTGTTTTCTTTCAAAAGACATAAAACTTATAATATATTTCACTGAAGAAAACGAATCAAAGAAATTAGAAATGTTATCAAAATCTCTTGTCGGTAATTTTAAGTAAATAATTAGCTCAAAACTTGAATAAAAATGAAGACAAATGCCTTGTAAGATTTGAATTATAAGAATGTAAATACTTTTATTCATATTTCAAAAGAAAAAAAAATATTTTATTATTCACCAATCGTCTTATTACTTTCAGGAGAGCAAATATTTCTATACAGAATTTGTTGAACAACATGATTTCTTATTTTACAGTGATTTATTATTCGGGCTTCTAGCTAAAAATTGCTAAATAAACTCTCTTCTATTTTTTTTCGTCCAATACGTGGTTGCATTTGTTTTGGGTTCATGTTTATAATATCAAGTATATTATATTTGCATAGTATTTTTGTATTATTTGGTATATAGGTTTTAAAGTTTTAAGTTATAACACATGTCGTGCATATATTTGTTTGCTATTATAAATGTTCCACCCAATAATTACAAAATTTCTAACTGTTTAATTTGTAAACAAGAAAAAATATTTCGCTGTAATTGGAATGGTCTAGCAAAATAATTTTATCTCTAAGTTTTCAAAATTAGAGAAATTCATTTTCAAATAAATAATTAAGATAACGTTCATTTTCAACATTTTTGTAACTCAAATAGATTGCTTTAAGAGTGAATTTGAAAATTCAAAAATGCCTATAAAATTTTACGTGCAAAATTTCATTTTTATTTAGTACCTCCTTTGTACTAAATAACGTAACCTTTTCCAATAAGTTAATAATTATATATAACTATATATTCAATCCAAGATAACTATTACAAGTCAGAACGCCCAAAGTGGAAACCATTTGCTGTCGTTAGTAAGATTTTTCACTTTTAAATATGTACATCAAATACTATTTCTATTTGCTTACATCTGATCTGAAATAGCTAGAATGGAAAATCCCTGTAACCTACTTTAATTACAGCTAAAATGTCCTTGTAAAGCAATATAAAAGTGATGATAAATATGTAAATCACAAGAAAACTTTAAAATAAATCGCACCTGTTAGACCCACTTATCAAGGCAGTTCTTTCAATGTTTTCTACGCCATCTTTTCCTTTGAAATGTAAAAAAAAATTATAATCACTTGATTTTCTTTATTCATGGGTAAAACCCAAACTAGGCACGAATTCACTGCACAACCTTAGATTAACTTTGTTACAGCATTTCAAAAAAGCAGGAATTAAATTACTATTTTAAAATGATCATTAGGGAAGAAAAATTATCAGTAATCAAAATATATTTGCTATAAGAAATATTTCATATGATAACACCAAATCAATTATACTATGATCCCTCGAATGTACCTTGTTAAAGCTTATAATCTTTTAATTTTTTTTAAGTGCTGGATAAAAATAAATACTGGCTGGAAAGAATTTGTTTTTAGAGTAATGAATTTAGTAAGGGAACTTATTAAGAATATTATATTTTGAATTAAGATACTAATGTTAAATTATCCGTTATATTAAGCTTCTATACTCATTTAATTTATGCATTTTACCAGAGTTTGGGGCTGCGACACTGACAGACAGGCAATTTGATTAAAGCCGCAATACTGACTGTGAAAAGTTAGTAAATCGCTGGAAGGTCGATAAAGAAGAAACTTGGTTTATGCAAAATAAAATGCCATATCGGTGGAGGTTAGGAATTGAGACATCACGAAACCATTACATTTGTTTCTATTACAAAAGTCAGCTATTCGCTTGAAAATATATCTGTATCAATCTAATTTATCCACATAAATATTATTCTTGCAGCAAATGAAAAAACAAGTAGTCAAATTTAGTTCCGAATAAGGAAAGTTGAGTTAATTCTGCAAACTTTCTTAAATACAAATACAAAGAAGGAGTTTGTATTTGGAATAGCCTTTACCTGTCCTCTAACCCGACTTTCTTTTGGAAAGCAGCCACCTGCACTGCTTGAATAAATGAACCAGGTGCTGAGACCTACATTAGGAAAAATTTTGTAAGCAAAGAAATAAGCTTACTTTATTTTTTACTACGCAAGAATTCAAAAGTTTCTGCTGGTATATAATAAATGATTGACAAAATCCAGTTATTATCAGAAATATACAAGAGAAACCCCATATTAATCTTTTGTGAAAGAAACTCTATTTTATATCTAATTTTAATGGTGAATCATGAAAACCAATGAAACAGAAAAATTGAAATAATTTTTTTTCAATATAAGGGATTTTTATTTTATGGATTTTGGAAAAACATTGATTTTATATCATGAAAAACATACCGTTAAAAAAAAATGTATTGTTGAAAGTGTATAAATTCTTTTTTTTATTCCGTGATATAACGTCCAACAAAATCATTTTAACGAAATTAAAAGGAGTGTTTTGTTTCTGTAAAGTTATGTGCCGAAAGATGTAGATTAGTTATGTTAGTGATTTTAATCATTATTCATTGATTTGATCAAGTTTAAATATTTGTGGAAGCTTCTGTTTTAAGCTGATATTTGGAAGTTACTATTTTTGCTTTGTTCAATTCTCGCTTTTTCCTAAAAGAAAAAGAGGAATTACAGGGGATGTTGCCTGTAGACGGGAGGCAATTAGAAAACGTGAAAGGAGAGTTGTTGAAACTGAAGAAGAAAGAAGCCGCCGATTGTCAACTATGGCACAACGTGGGCAGGACAGAAGAGAGGAAGAAACAGAAGAACGGAAGAAACAGAAGAACAAAGAAATAGCCGATTGTCAGATATGGCACAACGTGGGCAGGAGAGAAGAGCCGAGGAAACAGAAGAACAAAGAAATAGACGATTGGCAGTATTGGGACAACGTAGCCAGCAGAGAAGAGCCGAAGAAACAGAAGAACAAAGAAAAGAGAATACGTTTTGGGGGGAACGTAACGTTTACGTTAGCGACAATATATGTAAAAAAAATAAATCGGAGGCGGGCATATGAAAATTAGTAATAAAAAGACTAGATATGTGAAAGAATATTTACGTTTCTTGGAGAAAGTAAGTGACAATATTTGTTGAAAAAAAACGGAGCCGGGCATATGAAAAAATATGGGTCCGAAGGCCTCACGTGATCTCACTTCTCTCCGCCCGGGAATATCCCATTATTCAAGATTGCCCGTGCAACGCCGGGTCATGCAGCTAGTTTGTTAATATAATTCATTTAATAATTTATGCCGTTTTATTGTTTCGATATCGACAGGTTAAGAATATAAATGCCTTTAAAAGAGAATGAATCCAATCTCGTTACTTTAGTATCAGTTAATAAAAAGCTCCCTCAATTCTTGCTTATGATTCATCATTTAATTTGAGCCGATTGAAAGGAAAAATCTTTATCATCGAAATTAATTTTACGCGTAATCGCTGTTTCTTCCATGTTCTGAACCCATTAACGCCCCGAGTCCTCATTTGAGGACAGCGAATAAAACAGTGTGTGGAATCCTTTTCGATTTCTTGAAAAGTTTTTTTTTTATTTTTAAAAAATGGTAGATGTTGATCATTCCTACAAATGTTCATTTAGCTGCTGTTGTTTATAGGGATTGTACACACGGAGCGGTTACGGCAAACTAGGCTGAGAACTGAAAACGTGACGGTGGTGTTCACACGGGGCTTTTAGCTAATCGTCGGTGCCAGATAACGCTCCATATTCGGCGTTAATCATTCTGCATCTAAGTGAGTACGTTGCTCAGAAAATGGTGATTTATTTGAATGAGTGATTTATTTCAAGAGCTCCCATGAAAGAAGAATCCATTGCATATAATGAATAAGAATTTCGCAGCTTATACTATATAGAACTGTTTCATGAAATTCTCATATTCTTACCACAGGGTGCTACGAAAGCATGACATCGGCTATTTTTCTAACTGCTTTCGACGAACTGTTAGTCATCGTTTGGAATTTGAGGCGTTAATAGGACTCTGCAGCCCGACCGCTGCAATGCAATGACTATGAAATTGACTTCTTGTTTTCTCCATCCGAATTACAATTGTTTATTTACTTTTATATTGTCTTTGCAGTTTTATATTACAAATGTAAATATTTAAGTTGAAATATTAGTCATTTCGTTCGATTTATTTTCAGTTCATTCAGCTAATTTCTTGTTCATTTTATACTGACATTGTGTTTTATTTTTCCATTGTTTCCATTCCATTTTAAAATAAAAAATGTTTAAAAATAAATAATTGAACTTATTAACCCTTACTCATTTACGACCTAATTTTAATTCTTTCTCTCTTAAAAATCGATATCTTGCAATAGCGTATTTAGAAAATATGCGCAACCTTTCGTGTTGGTATAGAGGGAACCCCTGCTTCAAAGTTTACAGAAATGCATTTATTCTTTGTTACAGATTGTTGATCGGTATTCTTGGAAAATTCCATGACTGGCTTGTATCTGGTTAACACAATTGGTTCCAAATAATCATTTTTTTGCTTCTGTATGTAGAAATGAACTTCATCACATATATTTACATCACATTCTTGATTTTGTGGAAGAGGTTTATTACGTTTCTTAATAACTATTCTATAAAAAAATGCATTATTTTTGCACCATGTAGGAAGTGAGTCTCTTCTAAATTAATATTCGATTTCTCTTCTGGATCAAATTTTTCTTTGGTTAATTCTAGTGTCATCCTATGATATTTCTCTTCTAGATCCTCAGTTTTATTTTTATTTATTCTACGTAATCCTAATGTTACTTTAAAAAAAATTTAAATAAAATTAATAAGTGAATAAATAGAATTAATAAAATCATTTTTTGAAAACACACTTTACCTATTGTACTGAAAAGTAGAAAGAGTTTTTATTTTAAATACTATCGATTTTCTAACTTATAATTCATGTTCAATATTATTAATATAATGGAATCTCGAAAGAAATTTTCATCAGACTTTCCACCTGGTAGCGCGACTCATATGGATGTAAATCTCATTAAATTCATCGATTACCTGATAATTAAGTTCTGAAAATATTAAAATATTGTGCTGCAGCCAAGAACACACAAGTGCAGAATATTTCGAATCTCAGCAAACAGTAAGTGGATGAAAACTCGACTACAAAATTCCATTTTTTAAAACAGGAAATAACCAAGTTTTATAACAGTGTATAAAAATGGACTTTCTGAGAATAGCAAAAGTGGAATTATAAAAAATGGATCTGGTTTTATTTAGCTAGAAATATATTTATATCTACGTTAAAATAGTCAAGCGTGATTAAAACGATTTGAAAATATTCTTAAAGTCTTCGATTGAAACTCATATTTATTTGTTCATGTTGCAGGATTTACTAGCTTGTTGTATAAAATAAATCAAATGAGAAATCTTAATATTAAATTGAATAAGTAATTACTTTTTTAAAAAATTAGTATTCAAACTGAAAGTGATGCAAGTAACATAATTATGTATAACGTTGTACATGTTAAAGCAATTATCAGCAAATTTATAATTCATAATGTTAATTTCATATAATTTCTAAAGAAAGTGCATCTTTGATATTTTACATACTTTTTTTCCGAGTTCGAAAATTTTTACTACCTTGAATTTTCCTCTTTTATACTAATATAATGTATTTAAGAGTTTTGAAGACTTGAACCATTAAATTGGTATGTAAAAATTTTGAAACTAATTCCTCAATCAAATGGAAACATTAATTTAAAAATATATAGCCGCAAATTCCCATTTCTCAATCTCGATGTGATTAAGTGCATCCCCCGCCTAAATTTTAGAAATAGTAAAGCATCCAAAATAATTTATAATTGGTGTATACTTTTGTCATCTATCGGCATTTAAGTACTAACTTCTTAGCTAAAAATAAATATTTTCAAATTTTTTGTAGGTATAATGTGAGAGGAACACTAACATATCCTTCGTCAGAAAATTGAGATAGTTTCAGGTGCTTTCAGTAACCTTGTAAAGAAGCCGTCATTGAATCGGATATATATTTAATCTTATTGTAAACGTGGCATAGAAGTAAAAGTACATCTGGCTTAAATATGTTTTAGCCGATCGCAATCCTGTTTTTTCCGCTACCATTAATTCCATTTGATTCTTTTCCTTTTTTTTTAAATTAATTTTTCCCTCATCAGTTCAAATTGCTTTTTTTTGCTAGCGAGATTTAAGAGCGAGAGTTTCTCCGGACGATCCCAGAAAGCATTGTTGCTTCCTCGCAGGAGGTAACGTAATATGCTTTAATTCCCAGCTTGCACATTTCTAGAATCCGATTCCTTCCGGTAACGTCATTAATTTCGCGTCATTGTCGAGAGCAAAAATAAGCGGGAAATTCAATAATGTGTATCTTCTGTTTTGATTTTGCTTTCAAAACTTTTCGAGTAATTTTGGGCATTTTTTTTCACATTTTGTCGAAGTCTTGATTCCACGGGCAACGCCGTGAGCGAACTGCTAGTCTGCTTATAAATTGCTTTAAATATTGCATCTCATAAAATGTAGCTTATATAAATACCTGCAAATTTAATATTATGAGCCACAATGATTTAATTTTGAGTATTAAAATTTTTAATAAATTTTTAGCATAAAATATCCAAGGTCATGTACTGTATTCTTTATGCATCGCATTGAGTTTTGTCATTGTGTGTATGAGTATCCATTTCCTCAAGTCATAGTGCCAAGTTGTCTTTCTTCTGTTTTACACAAGGGACAAAAAATAACTCTCTTGTAAGATATTTACACTGAAAAAAAGAAATTTAATAGAGATTAAATCTACTTACTGTAGTATTTAAAGGGATACAGTTTTCTTTATTGTAATTACAAAATTAGGTGCACCAGTATAGGTATCAAAACTCGTTTGTATCGAAACTAAGTGTTAATGCTACCATGTAAATAAAATAATTATTTTGACTTCAGTTGTTCTTGACTTTTATCAGTTAATTTTAGATAATTTCATTTCTTGCACAAATATTTATCCAATAAATTAATACTAGTATTTAGAAAGTAAATTTTAATTAAATAGTAAGAATTTCCATAATTAATTAATATTAATAAAAATATTAAATTTACTTATTTTTTAATTTGAACGCAAAGAAGGGTAAAACATCGATATTCATTAAAATTTATATGCATATTATTTGGCGGTAGTATTATATGTAATGTGTATGAGAATGTAATAACTGTTTTTAAAGTCTTAATTTAAAAACAAAAAAGTGGAGTGAATAAATCTGAAGTCTTTCATAGAACCGTTTATAAACGGAAGACAATTCTTTGAAAACGGTTGCAGATTTATGAAAAGACAGAAGAAACTGAATGTTAACAGCTATATTTCAAAATTTCAAAGCTTTGATATGATTCTTTCGTTAGCAATTATTCAGTTATGCTCAATTTCAACATTCATAGAATTCTGCAAATTTCGAATAAAGAGTTGCGTTACTTTACATCGAGAAGATCATTATTGTGAATGTTACTAAATTCTAATTTTTTCCCAGTAATTATTCTTTTAGCATAGGAGAGGTAAGGGAGTATGTTCTGTTCTAACTTTAAGATAAACAGCTTGAAGAAATGTGGTAATTTAACTATGACAAACTTAGAAAGAATTTCAGTATATGAAAAAATTAACGAAGGGAATACAAATGCCAAATAAACTAAGAAACTTGCTTCGTTTCTTTCTTTTATATAGGTTATTCATATTGCATTAATTTTGTGTTTCTTCTTACCTTTATTTTATTTTGATTTGTCTATATAAATTATGTTTTTTACACACTCTCGTTGAGAGTTCTAACTTCTTTTTTTAATGTTCTCATTTTCGGTTGCATTCAAATATTAAATAATGCATTTATAGACTCGTTTTCTGTTTTTAAATAGGCTTGTGAACAGGACTGCATTATAGTTGGACTGAAGGTTCACAGGAATGTTATAGTTGGACCGAAAGTGCACAGACTAATGTTCTAGTTGGACTTGCGTTAGAACAGGTTTCTGTTAAGAAGAGTATGAATGGCAACAGGTGGAACACACGTGTTTCTCGGGTTCGTTCGGCGGATGTGATGGAGTGGTGAAGAATTGGTTTGAAATGATGTCGCCTTTTCTTTTATGATTCCTGGCTCTTCGGGTTGCTACCTTAACCCTTTGAAGCGCACTACCCTAAAAAAATTTTTTTACTTAAAAAGAGATATATTTTTGAATTTCTATTACCTGAAAATAAAGTATTTTCCAACTAAAAATATTTTTTTGCCTTTAGTTTTTTCACGAGAGGGTGGGAAGACGTATGTCCCACCGCCCCTGAAGGGACTGTAGCATTCCCCGACTCCCTTCCGTCATTCGCGCCAACGTTCGCTTTTTGTCAGTTTCACTTGGAGCATATAATTGGTTATTTAGCACATTTTCTTTTAACAGCTGTAGAAAATGTATACTGTGATTGAAGTGGAGATCTTTTACCACATTCTGCATACAAATGGAGGAGCCCTTCAATAGTATTTTTATGGATGTCGCTCTATTTCAAAGCTTCAGAAGAAAGCAGGCCACCCAGATGCTACAAGTAAAATGTTACTCCCCTCTCCGGTTTATTGAATAGGAATCAACAGAAATTCGTTATCAGTTCATGCTATCACTCACTTCAGCCAAAGAAGTGAGACACTAATGACCGCAACTGGACAAGACCTGTAATGAAAACCACTGCTGTAAGAAGACCACCGATTGTAAATTATCGCGCAAGAAACCCGCTGCTGGAAGCTATCAAGTTCAAACAGCTTTTCTTTGAGTATCATTGCTAACAGAGCTAGTTACAATAGCTGTGCCTTAGGAAATACGGCGTTTTCTCAAAAGCATCAAACAACGTAAACAAGTAGGGGGTGGGGTGGGCAGATTCAAGGGAACTACCTCCTTTTCGTTGCAGTTATGGGACCTTCAATTTTGAAAGATACAGAAAGACTTGAATATTCTCTTTACTTTTCGTTCTTTTTATTAGACAAGTGTATTTTTATCCGTTTATAAAAAAAATTCTCAAAAGATAACTTCTTGCTTTTAAATTTTCACTCAAAATAAATTTAGATATGCCAGTTTTTTTTTAAAAAATGCTTGTTTGCATTTGCAGATTTTTTTTTGTTTAATATTATTTAACTGTCTTCTGAAATATATAAATTTATTTTCTGTATAAGTACTAAATTTGAAAGAGTGATTATAATTATACCGTATATAAATCCAAGTTTATCATCCAAAAAAAGAAAAAAATAGGACCTAGTCGCGAACTTTTGTGCTGCCATCTACAGGCTGACAACCTTAGATGCGCGGTGGGACAAAATTGTCCCACCTTTTTTCATCTATAATAATTGATAAAAAAATTACTTTTGAAATACAGATAATGTTTGGAATACGTTTAGTGAACATTGAAGATTTCCTTTGCATCTAATATTTGTTTCGAAATTCATTTTCTTTTTCTAGAAATTTAAAGAAAATCATTGCCAATAAAGGGCATGATTTAAAAAATTATTTTCAATAAATTTGAGTAAATTCTAAATGGCACTGCAATTTTTTTAAAAAATAAAAGGTCTTGAAATATCCGATAAATCAATTTTTATAATAAAATATCTTATACAAGTTTGTAAAAAAAAATCTTAAAGAAGGTGGGACAGACGGTGTCCCACCGCCCCTCAAAGGGTTAAAGTAGGATCCATGTTTCGTGCGATTGTTTGGAAGGACATAATGTCCCAGTGATTTCTTCTTCACAGGTGTTTATACTAAAGTGTAGCGTTATGGAGATCTCGGCTTCGAGTCAATAATTTGTCGAGCTTCCAATTTTTCTTCCTGATTTTAAGCATGCTTTGATAAGACTTTTTTTTTCAACTGCAGTTAAAGCTTCCTTTTTCCCAGTATGTTACAACATTTTTATAGTAACTATTACAGCTAAAGTAATATTTTTTTTTCACACGTATCACATTATTGAAACATTTTTTATAGTAATTATACACATTTTGCATACACGTGTTTTAATGGTTTTTATAGATTTGATGTGTCGAATGTTTATTCTACAGTAATGTCGTGCTGAATTGTTAATAAATAGTGTTTTTCTTGTCTAACTCAATCGTGTGCTCTTGCCTTTGGTGTACTAATCATTTATACGATCACAGTGCCATTTTATATGCATTTCTTTTCAGCTATAGGGTTAGGCCCAACTTAATATTTTTAGTCACGCCATAACAAGGCTATTTTAATAAAAGAAACGAATTCTTAAAATCTCTTCCTCAACTGTAATTGTAGTCTAAAAAATTGCATAACTACTAGCATTTCATTTGCTTAATGGTGAAATTTTCCCCCAAACTATAACTGGGAATTAGTAATTTTAGAAAAATATATTTTAACACGAAAAGATGCTCATCGGGTATGCGAGGCCCGTTGCCTGCTAGAATTTATTAAAGAAAATTAACCTTTCACGAATAAATTCCAGATTCACAGTAGCTGCATTCAAATTCATTTACTTTCTGACCACTAGTATTTCAAGAATTTCTCCACATTTAATATCTCAGAAAACAGAGGGTCGGGGCCCCGAAGCCCGATGCGCGCGCTCGCGTTTTTGTGTAGAATGCTAAAGAGAACAGAGAGATTGCGATAATTTATTGCTATTCGAACAACAAATATGGTATATAAAGATTAGAAAAGCTTCTACCTCAAAATAAATTACTTAAAAATCGATTAACAAAAAAATAAAAAAAATTGATGCTGTTGAATTAATTAGATATATCGTAAGTCAAGTTCTGGAAAGGAATTAGGCAATGAAATTGACATTTGTGAGTGAAAGGCTGTATAATATATTAAATTACCCATTATGAAAGACTGGTGATATATTAAATTCGAGCTAAAGGACAAACACCAATAAATAGTACAATTTCTACTTTCATTTAGGTAATTACCCACCTTTTCTAGGCTACCTAGAAGAATCTTGACGTATAGTGGAAGAAATTGCTGAAATAAATCTACAATTGCATTGTGACACTAATAGAAATATACAAGAGATCCAATTTTTGGAATAAATACTTTTATTTACATATTTAAACTTTAACCTGCCAACTTTAAATTAACAATACTTTAGAATATTAAAATACAAAAATTCATGTTCATTCAATCATAGAGATTCTTCTGATGCACACAATCTACAGATAAAACTACAAAAAGAACACTACATATTAAAACAAAACAAGTAAACATTAATATTTGCTGCAGACTTTTAAATTCGAATAAGAGAAAAGAAAGTAAGAGAATTAGAGATCTCTCTGTTGCAACTATACTTTAACGTAGCATTACTGGGCAAGATCTTATTAATCGAAAAAAGATTTTTTTGTTGTTGTTGTGCTGAATTAGTGTTCTTGGCGTGACAAGAAGCAAAGGTTGAAAAGGTTGGTGAAATTGCAGATTTTTATTGCAGATCAGTTCATGATCAATTTTAAAGAATTTTAATCGAAAATATTTTCAATTAGCTGTTCGCCGTTTTCTTTCAAAGGATTACCTCTATGATCACATTCCATTCCTCTGGCACACCGTCGTTCTGAAGAAGCTTATCACAAAGGATCGGCTGTTTGCACAACATATCAGCAGCCTGCCCCTTTTCCAAAAAGATCTTTAAATGTCGATTACGCTTGCCATCTTTAGCAGAATTCACCACATCATTTTACAGAATATATTTATGCTCGTCTGCATGCCTGAAAGGACGAGAACCGAATGAAAAAATCATCGGAACCCGAAACCACCAGACGTGCGACCGTTATGTTCAGTATTCATAAAGCAATTTGCACTAGATAAAGGAAACTCTCCCAGCCAGGTTACGCGCAGACAGTTTACACACAAAAGCCTCCGCCGTTAAAATGGCGAGCATATAGTTCCTTGAAATAAAAGTGATTTACAATTTAAGAAACATCGAAAAATTAAAAGAAATTACATAAAAAGTAAAAGCAATTAATAATTAAATTGATTCCTACAAAAAGAAAAATGATAAATTGAGATATTTAATAAAACTATAAAAAAAATCCTTTGGGAATTGAAAAGTTGCCACAAGATAAGAAAGAAACTTCGGTGGCGAAAATACAAATTATTTAAAAGTACTGGCAAAGCCGAAAAATGAAGTAATTGCATTTTTGCAATCTAACAGTGAGTCCACCGATTTTTTAGAGAAAGAAAGGAGTTGAAAAATGTTATACCTAGCCGGAATATGAGAAGTTTTACACTCAATAACGTCATACAACTATTCGAAAATTGTCGTGAAGCAAAAGTTTTATAATGGGTTCAAAATTCTTGGAAACGCTTACCGATGAGACAGATGATGCATTATTACTTATTTTCAGGAGAATTCAGGTAATTTTGGACGGGAAAGCTAACATTTTCATAAATTCCTTGGAAGTAAAAGCCTTCATCAATCTTCTTCAATTTGATGCGCTCCCCAGAAGAGATTTATCTGAAAATTATTTTATTAATATTTCAAATTCTGTTCACTAGTGCGACAAAATTTTCCTATTAAAGAAAATGTATTGTTCTGCGTGTTTTGTTGAAGAAACAGGATCTCGGGCCTGCGAGGCTTGATGCGCGTCCTCAAGTAAGTGTGAGGAACGCGCGTCCTCGCGGGTTAAAATAAATATAATTTTTATTTTATGTGTGATAGGGAACTTTTGTTATATAATACTGAAATACAAGTTTACTTGCTCATTATTTCTTCAAAAAAATACGGCAATTGCGTCCTTTTATTATAAGATTCAATATTTGAGAATCATTTAAAAATTTGAACATAAATGAAAAAATTGAATCTTTCACTGTAAACTTCTAATAATGTAAGTCTGATATTTTGCTTTTAAAATGAAAATAATTGCATGAGTCTATGAAATCCCATAAAAAATGTCTAATTGTCATTTTAAGAAGAAACGTGTTTTACATATTATTGGAATAATTTTAAATGTTTTCATAATAATATGCTTAAGCTTTCTTATTTCCTTAGCGTAATAATAAATAAGTTTACTTGACTTTTCAAACTCAGAATATTCTACAATACAGCCAAAACATTTACCAATCTTCACCAATATATATAATTTAGTTGTATATATGTTAAGCATGAATATATGCCTATATTTAATGTAGTACATATATTATTATTTTTGAGGGTTGCATTTTTATTCCGTATTTGTTTTAAATCTTTTAATGTTTATACAATGCAATTTTTGTTTCTTTTTACTCTTCCCGCCAACAGTTAAAATGCTCTATACCATATCAGTTGTCTTGGGCAATAAATAAATAAACATAATTAAGTTGTTACGAACACAAAATGCACTTGCACATAACTAATTATAAATCGTTTGCACGATGACCAAATTAAGTTTCAGTATAATAAAAAATAAACATGTATGGAGAGATGGAATGAAGTATTTAAAAGCATTCTCAACATGGACTGCAAGCGTAATTTTAATGATTTTCAAAGCATTACTTGTACTTATATTCTTCTGTAGTTTCCTATGACTAGATTACTTTGTGCCATTACTTGAAGTGATTTGAATGGAATTTTAAATCAGGTGCGCTGACAACTTTCAGTGCATATTAAGTTTAATCGGTCCACATTCCACGACGCCTTAATCTGTTCGAAGAGGAAATGTTAAATAACTGCTCCAAATAACGTTTTCTTGATTGTCAGACTAGATTACACAACATGCAGACGAACTGTTTCTGTCTGGAAGCTTAAAATATTTCGCATTTCCCTGAAGAATATATACTCATCCTCGTCACAGGCTTTTATTAAAGTTGATAAACGAATAATTTATAAATATTATTTAAATATATTACAGTCGTTGAAAAAGGTATCAAGTCGGACTTAAAATCGCCATATATGGAAAACTACTGCAAACTATTGAATTTTTTTACGACTTAACTTATCGTTAGAGAATAATGTACCGAAATATATTTGTAAAAAACCTAATCCTTTTGGAATTATGTAAAAATGATCAAAATGAGTTTATGGCAGCTTGGAAAAAAGAATAAATAAGCCGAGAAGGCATTTCTCTGCAATTCTAGAAAAAATACAAGTTTTGTGGATACAGAGTTGTTTTATTCTTGCGTATTTTATTGCCATTCCGAGAGGATGACAATTGTCAGAAACTGAGCAAGGCGAAATACTAGCTTTTAAAGATGCTGTTTACAGTGTTTCTGAAATTGCACAAAAAATTGAAAGATCGAAGTGCTGTAGTCAACAGATTTTTCATTAATCCTGGTAGCTGTGGCACAGAACAGTGAACAGCAAGACCAAAGATAATTTCTTTAAGGCTAAAGAGGCAGATCCAGAGGCTCGCCTGCAACCAAAAATGTCTTCCTCGTAAATTAAAGATGATATGCAGTTGCCCTGTAGCAATCGAAGAATAAGAAATGCTCTATACAGAAATACTAACGTTGGATACAAGAAATTGAAGGGAAAACCTCCACATTATAAGCGTTGATTCATATTTAAATTTTCAACGGAAACATCTAACGGCTGCCACCGACTGGAATCATGTGGTGTTTTCGAACGAAACAAAGTTTGATTTATATAGACCAAAATGATTTAAGGTTTTCTACTGTTATATGCATAAAGAAAAACACCTTTTCCTTAAAACTCCAATTCAGAGGGAGATGTAGCATGGTTTGGGCCACATTTGCAGCCGGTGGTTGAACTGAAATTGTTTTAGTCGAAAATAAAATGATTTCAGTGTTATATCAGAACAAACTGCTAGATTGTTTGTTGCCGGTTACTCTCCCGATTACATCAGGAGATTGGATATTTCAACAAATCAATGCTTTAGATGCATATTCTGTGCTCTACGAAATCCTGTATGAAGACGAATGAGGTGAAAGCTCTTCAACGGCCATCTCGGTATCCCGACTTGAATCTAATGGAAAACCTTTCGGGCATTCCGGCTGAAGATGTTTAAAAGAATGGACGATAGTGAGAAAGGGAATCTGATCTAAAATCCGCAATTTAAAATTTCTTAAACAATACTGACCCGGGCACTTTCGAAAGTTTGTCTGGTTCTATGAACAAACGATTTATGCAGACAATAGAATCATATCGACTCTATACTATTTCCAACTTCAACTGCATAGTAATTTTTCTAATTTCTTATAAAATTTTACATAATGCAATTAAATTTAAATATATTTTCGGAGTGTCTTCCTTTGATCATGAAGTATCCTTACATTTTCTAAAAATATGCATTTCCTAAGAATATGATATATATTTTTAGTCTTATGTCATCTAATTTTGCGACTTTATAATTTTTTCCATGAGTGTGTCGCACATCATCTGGCCACTCTAAACGAATCTACAAAATAAAACATTCAAAATAACAGCGGCCTTTGTTATTCAGGTACATCCAGACTGGAATATGATAAGAACGAAATATCTTTTTTGCCGGTATTTTTTATTTTGTGGTTTCGAGAGTATGTGACATATTTAGAGATAGCAGTGATTTTTTTATCTGCTTTAAGTTTTGAGAGTCAATTAGTAAATCATTTTATGCAAAAGATTATATCTCATTGATCATTCTTTAGATAAGTCAATTTAACTTAGATTTTGTACAGAATCTCACATTTATATCTTTTGAACAAGTAACTAATTATTCTCATTGATTGCTGATATATTGTCATCATCATTTTAATTAGACATTGATGTCCTTGATGTAAGCAAAATTTTAGGATTTACCATAGAAGATTTTTTCAGATGTAGGTTAAAGATTAATGATGTAGATTAAGAAGATTGCATCTGGAGTTCTATCAACATTTTTAACGTAGTTATTTGATAAACATATTCTTAAATTAAATTTGTAGGTATGAAGTAATTGTTTCGAGTCTAACTTTTGGGTTTGCCGGAAAAGAATGTAAAGCTGTGACGGTATGGGAACACATAAAAAAAAAAATTAAAGAAGGGAATTCTCCTTTGAGATAAAGAGGGAATAAGCAAACAGATTTTGTATTACAATTTTGCATAGATTGAAACGTTTGTATTATGAAGAAAAGAGTTTTTAGTTCAATTTAATATTTTTTCAAGACGTCGTTATTTCTAACTTGCCAAGCAGATTATGTTTTTGCTGCTTCAGGTGATCTAAGAATCACAATTTAACAATTAAGGAAAGAGAAAGCCTTTTTTGCGCTGAAAGCTAACAATAAATTGTAGGAGTGATGAATCAAGCGCTTGTATGCATAAGGAAGTTTTTATAGGGACGCGAAATCATACAGAGTATTTATTTTTTAAAGTACAAAAAGAATTGAGTTCTTGAGATCAAACAGAGACTAAGACTCTTAAAAAAGCATTTGCGTGTCTTCTTTTTCTCGAATTTGTTTGTAAAAGAAACGAAAAAAGGTTTATATAAAGATTTTTACTAAAGTGAAGACTTATTCGCGGTGTATAAAAACAGGTACATTTTTTTCTTATATTTTAGGATAAACATTATACCGCTTAAATTTCTTTTTTTTCCATTAAGAATTGTTTTCCAAATTCTTTAATCTCAGCAACGTAAATTTCGAGCATTATTTTTTCCTCCAAATGACGTAATATTACATCTTAAAAAATTACGTCTTTTGTTAACTTTGCAATCCTTTACGCCTTTGGGGCAATTTTTGGCGTTTTTTTAAGGAAATGGAGTATATATTTAAAAGAATACAATACCTGCGACTCAAGGCTTAAACCTTGGCTTTTAAATGTAATATAAAATATTTTCTTTTAATACTTATTTTATATACCATCATAATTCAGGACTAGTCGATTTCCTATTCATTGAATATACAAGACATTTAATTCCTTTCGATATTTTAAAAAAATAATTTCTTCTCAGAAAGCTAATGATTAGAAAGCGTAATTGTTGAATATTAAATAGATCCATTTAAGGAAAACGTATTTTATCATAATATATGCATTTATAACGTATAATGCATTTCGGAACGTAAATAAAAACTGAAAAAATACATATTCAATATGCAGAAAAAGAAAACATAATTTTCCTTATTCCAAATTTATGCTTTATCACACTTTCCTAGCCAGGTTTTCATAAATGGTTGAATTACAAAATATATGAATACATGTAATTTATAAATTGTATGTTTATATGCTATGTTCTTCTGTTAATCATGTTAAAAGAATGTTTAGAAAGTTTATCAACGAGTATTAGCGAAATAGAAAAATTATTATTCTCCACATTTAAGAAAAAGTATACAAGATATATTTAAGTTGTTGAATATAATGACGTCTCATACCCTCGTAGCCATAGCCATTCCCGTCAACAAACGGTTTGATGGGCATGCCATAGTTACATAAGTAATAAAGAAATGTAGACACTTTAGATAATTTTACATATTTATCTGTTAGATATATCTTGACTACATTTTCATTCACTTGCATGAGTAAACATTAGCAATTAACTATTATTTCTTTTATATATTTATAATTCATTTTATAAAAATATGCTTATTTTTCATATTTTACTGCTTGAATGATTTCCATTTCTTTCACACATTCATTTATGCCTCTTTCAGCATGTGAGTTGTTCTTTAAGCTCACTTAACAGCAACTGCCTTTTGTTATCTAAAGAATCTGATACCTGCTGTCAGTGTAACATTAGAGTTTCATGTTAACTGAAAATATTGAGCCCATCGGGATGTACTTTTTCACAAATAAATATCATATAATTCGTTCGGGAATTACTTCATTTTTTTGTTTTGGTAGTCAAATTCAATATAATTTCTACAAAACTCTCTGTTCAAATTTCCAGATTTCTGAAATGAAATTAATAAGATAAAAATTGCAATAGTTTCTAAAAGGTAAATTTATTGCAATTTCATAATTTCAAATTGGCTTATTTTAGAAAAGTCTAGCACAAACTATTCTCAGAGCTTACATGAGCTTCTTTGAGGGATCACGAATAATTCACATAATATCTACCATATTTTGCAGTGCTCTCAGAAAGAAGCTTGTTATAAGGTAATTAATCTTTTAAATACTTTAGTAAAATGTATCTTAAATAACAAAAGCTAAATCCTATAAATACATAACAAAAGATATGAAGGAAAGTAATTAAAAAGGAGACGGTATATTTTTAAAATTTTTTAGACAACTTGGAATTGAAAATTTTATTATATTTCCAACACCCTTTTAATGAAGCTTTCCTACTTTGTCTATGCATTTCATCTTTATTAATTATATCCTAATATATATTAAATTGCAAAAATTATGCGCTTGTTTTACCAAAAACAAAACACAATACATTTACTTCTACTGAGCAGAAACCGAACCACTGTGCTTTTCTTTCAAAGACATAAAAACCTATAATACCTTTACTACCGAAGAAAACGAATCAAAGAAATTAGAAAATGTTATCAAAATCTCTTGTCATAATTTTAAGTAAATACCAGCTCAAAACTGGAATAAAAAACGAAGACAAAATGCCTTGTAAGATTTGAATTACGAAGAATGTAAAATGTCATTCTTTGTCTATTTCTAAAAAGAAAAAAAATTATTTTATTATCTTACACACCAACGTCTTTATTACTTTCAGAGAGCAAAATATTTCATATTAATTTTGTTGAACAACATGATTTCTTATTTGTTACCAGGTGTGATTTATTATTCGGCTTCTAGTTAAAAAAATCTACAATAAACTCTATTTTTTTCTGTCCAATATTTTGTTGCACATTTGTTTAAATTATGTTTATATTATCAAGTATATTATATTTGTATAGTATTTTTGTTATTATTTGGTATATAGGTTTTAAAGTTTTAAGTTAAGTACACATAAGTCGTGCATATATTTGTTTGCCATTACTATAAATGTTCCACCACTAATTACAAAATTTCTAACTGGCTTAAATTTGTAAACAAGAAAAAATATTTCGCTGCATAACTGGTAGTTTATTCAGCAAAATAATTTTATCTCTGCCTTTCAAAATTAGAAATTCATTTTCAAATAAATAATTAAGATAACGTTCATTTTCAACATTTTTGTAACTCAAATAGATTTGCTTCTTTAAGAGTGAATTTGAAAATTCAAAATGCCTATAAAATTTCTTTACGTGCAAAATTTCATTTTTATTTATAATTCCTCCTTTGTACTAAATAACGTAACTTTTTCAATAAGTGTAGCAGCTAATACTTATATATAAATTTATATTCAATCCAAGATAACTATTACAAGTCAGAACGCCTAAAGTGAAACCATTTTGTTACTGTTAGTAAGATTTTCAATTTTTTAAATATACATCAAATACTATTTCTCATTTTACACATCTGATCTTAGCAGCTAGAATATGCACCTAATTTCGTAAATCTAATTTTTAATTACAGCTAAATGTCCTTTGTAAAGCAATATAAAAGTGATGATAGCACATGGAATCAATAAGAAAACTTTAAAATAAATCGCACTATTAGACCTTAATTTATCAACAGTTCTTTCTTCAATGTTTTCACGCCTAATTTTTCTTGGAATGTAAAAAAAAATTATAATCACCAGATTTCTTTTTATTCAATGGGTAAAACCTTAATTGTAGCACTGACTTTCACTGTGACAACCTAGATTAACTTTTCATTACAGCATTTCAAAAAAAGTAGTGAATAAATTATTACTTATTTTTAAATGCATCATTAGGAAGAAAATTACTGTGTAACTGTAAATATCTTTCACATATGAAATATTTCATGGATAATGAATGTAACGAAGAATTATACTGCGATCCCTTGAATGTACTTAAAGCTTAGTAACTTTTAATTTTTTTATAAGTGCTGAATAAAAAATAAGTTCTACTGGTTTTGAAACAATTTGTTTATATAATTTAATTTAGTAAGGAAATCCATTAAGAATATTATTTTAATTGACATTAATGTTAAAATTATCCGTTATATTAAGCTTCTTATACTCAATTTATTTTTAATTTATGCATTTACTTTATTTGTGTCAGCATACTTGAATAGGGTACTTGGATTAAAAGCCGCACACTGGATCAGGAAAAGTTATAAACGGGTTGAATAAATGATAACAAATAGAATGAAACTTGGTTTATGGCAAAATAAACGTTATATATCGTAGGATAGGGAATTGAGAGAAATATCAATGAAACCATTATTATTTGTTTCTCTTATTACAAAAGTCATTATTCGTTTTCTGACGTAAAAAATATATCTTTTACCACCCACTTTATCCATAAAACATTATTCTTAATAATAAATGAAATGAAGTAATAAATTTAGGTTCCTTGAATATAGCGAAAGTTGAGTGACTTCGCAGCTTTCTTAAATACAACATAAAGAAGGAGCTTTGTGGTATTTCGAAGAGCTTACCGTCTCTTCAACTCATCTCTTTTGTAGAGTTAAAGCAATTGCATCACGCTGTGAAGATGATTGGGCTCAGAATCCAGGTGCTGTGAGACTACATTAGGGTGCAATTCTTTGTAGCAAAGGGAAATAATAAGCTACTTTATTTTTTTTGTCACGGATGCAAGAATTACATAAAAGTCTTCATACAGAAGAAATAATAAACATTGACGGGCAACTTAACACATATTTTAAAGCATATTATGAGGAAACTTGTTATTAATTTTTGCAGAAAGGAAATCTATTTTATATCGGATTTTGAATGCACTTTTTGTGACTCAATTAAATGAATGTAGAAAATTGGAAATAATTTTTTTCAGAATATATGGATTTTTTATTTTTGGACATTTTGGAAAAACATTATTTTATAGAATGACATGAAAACATAAATCAAAGCATTTAAAATGTCTTTAAGAATGGTTGGACTCCTAAGGCATCGTAACGTATCGTAGTATAAGAAATTTATTTATTTGTAATTGAACAATAAATACCCCTCGTGCATCACAAATGTATAACACAGAAGGAAGTATAAAAAACAATTCAGTCCATGAACAAAATAATTCCTTACAAAAACAGCATAAAATAAAAGTACAGAAGAGAACAAAAGAAGTATGGAAAACAAACTGAATTAATGCAAAATAATTAAATAGAAAAGATAAGATGGTGTAAAATAATAATATTTAAGAAAATAGCCATACTTAATTCCATGAATAATTGAAAACCAAAATTTCAATGATAAAAAATCAATATTGTACGAAAGCATACATAAAAAGCACAAAATGCCTAAAAGAAAGGGAAAAGAAATACATACAAATCAATTAATAGAGATAAAAAATTTTAGAAGTGGATTATAAAATATGCATTATCAGACTTCTCAAGAGTTCCTTCCTTAGAACGACAGTGATAAATGAAGAAAATAGGATGATAGAAATTATGCGTTTAATGACTGGGTACGTAAATAGCTCTCATCATAATTTTTGTCATTAAAAGTAGACAATGAAACAACTATAGCAGTACTTCACATATTGCTGTGCAATTCTCCGCTTGACCAGGGGTTGAAATCTTTAACGAATAAATTTCAAAACCTATGTAAAAGAAACAAAGACAGCCAACGTCAAGATACATTAATCACTGTAAGCAGAAGTACTCATAATAAAAGTTGGACAATCAAATAACAATAACAATTCCTTACAAACTGTAGTGTGCTTCTCGGCTTAACCAAACGTTTACAGCTTTAACTGATAAACGTCGCATCACGTGCAAAATAAGCTAATACAATAAAAATTATGTTAAATAGACACATACAAATGAGGTCCATACATGTACATGAAACTTTGGATATGAAGCCTAATGTGTCCTCAAATGCTATCATAGACTAGAATGCATTAACCAGGCGGAACACTTTTGATTTTTTAAAGTATCGATGACCTATATTAACTTCGCTAATCCAAAAGTCACACCATCTTAAGGAATTTTTGAGGTATGTCTACAGTTTTCCATTAAAAAGCATATATTTATACTTGACACCGATTTGAATACGTAGAGATATTTCAGTAGAAAAGCTTACATTTTCTACAATTTCTCATAACAAAATCACACCTCAACGTTTATTTCAATTAGTAAGAGTGGACAGCATCGTTTGGGCACGCAAATACGGTCCATTCATGTTATGACGTGTTACAAATTTGGGTCTCTTGAAACATCCGCCTTCCTTCACTAAACATTGAACACTAGCCCTCAACCATTTGACGGGACATGACATCGTCTCCATAAACGCTCTGTATGTGTCGACTGATATCTAAAATGATAGTCCCATGAGCCCATTCATAGCGTATGACAATACGTACTTCCATTTCCGACCACGTTTCGAGCACACGTCTTTCTGCTATACTAATTTGCACTAGACTTAACTAGAGGCAAGGGGGTCTGCTACTTCTTTGTTTTCTTCGGCAGTCAGAGCATGCGTCATTGCTCGTCTAATGTCGCTCATTCTGTGGTGAATTCGAAAAAGGTCGTGATTTTTCATGACAATGTGTTTTCTCACTTTGAATTGCATCTTCTTTGTGAATAAATATGTCGAAACGTACTTTTGGAACGTCCCTCGTACTTTAAATTTCATTAAAAACTGAGTTCCTAAAGAAAGGAGTTTTTCATACTTTATTCAATAGACTGAAGTAGATTTTGAGTGTGTTCTTCATTTTCGGTTATCGATTGACTGAAATCTTCCATTATTTTTACCCTTCGTTCAGCTGTGCCATTTACTATTTTTTCGTTCTTGATAAAATCGTTAATTTCTTTGAACCTTAAATCTTCTTCCCAGGCCCAGGATTCTTTAACAACCATGCTCCATCTTCAATCTACAGATTCAAAATCAGCTATAACTTCGGTCCTACTAATTGATGCAGTTTTGTGGTATGATTTAGAACAGGAAAAACGGAGAAACCAGTGGGAAGTGATTTTTAATTAACTTTGTGTTTCATTAAGGATGCTCCAATCTTCTTTTCAGAATCTGAGACTTTCTTAGAAAATAAAGAAACTTTTGCTGCTTCTTCTGTCAAATACCACAAATATCCACTGAAAGTGAAAAGGGTAGCTCGGGCAACCCCAGGGTCATATTTCTCATACATGTTCAAAGAATGAGAACATTCTCTGCAGTCAGTGAGTGCATCGAATGTGCCGACATTGTCCTAATAGTGTTGAGAGAAAATCCCTTCGGAGAGTTTATTTTCAAATGCCTGGGCATTTCACAATGACAACTGAGTATAGGCAATACTTTACTCAGGAAATATGTATGCTTTTATTAAAAAACTACAAAATGACAAAGGTGAAAGGCAAAAACTGCATCAAATATGTTTGTACAAAGATTTGATTTTTTTAAAGATATTGTTGAATGCCCAAAATGCTGCAGATGCCCCTCTAAATGATCATATGCCTTGAGAGTAACCGAGCATGTATGAGAAATGCGAACATAGATTTGCCAGAGTTAGCTTTTTAACTTTAGGTAGACATTTGGAGTAATTTGACAGAAGAAGCAGTAACATTTTCTTTATTTTCTAGGGAAGTGTCAGACTCTGAAAAGAAGATTGCAGCATCCTTAATGAAATACAAAGTTATTGACTGGTGTCTTCGTTTTCCCTGTTTTAAATCATACTAAAAAACTGCATCAGTTGATTGGACCGAGATTATGGTTGATTTTTCATCTGTAGAACTAAGATGGAGCCTGGTTGAGAAAAATTCCTCAGGCCTGCGAATAAGATATCAGATTGAAAGAAATTAAAGCTTTTGTAAGAATGTCACAGCCGAACTAGGGGTAAAACTAATGGGAGATTTCAGTCAATCGATAACTAAACATGAAGAACACACCCAAAATCTACTTCAGTCTTTTGAAGAAAGTAGGAAAAACCTTCTTTCTTTAAGAAGTAAGTTTTGAATGAAATTTAAAGTACGAGGTACGTTCAGAAAGTAAGTTTCGACATATTTATTCACAAAGTAGTTGAAGTGATGATATGAGATTATTTTCCTGTTATTGGAATTTTTACAAGTTATTTTGGAAATTAACTACAGTGAGTATAATATTTAATATTTTTCTTAATGTTACGTGTTAAGTTGTCAAATAAAAAAAATTGTAGATTTTAACTTATTTCATTGTAATTTAACTTAATTTAATTGTAGATTTATTACTTAATTGTAGATTTTTAAAAAGATGAGGCGATGCTTTATTGTTCTTTTTTAGGCTATGTGAGCTTATATCGGAATTCAGTGGATGCTAGTGTCAAGTGTCTGGCTTATTGGAATTCACCATTATAGCAGGTCAGTAGGAGTCAAATTGTAGAGTTTCAAACAAGCTTTAAAGTTTCTATGCCCAGTCAGAAACTGGCTATGTTTTAAATTAAGTTCAAATTTGTTGGCAATTAAACACCTACATATATAAAGAATAAATTCCTTGGAAGACTGTGAATATAGGATGTTTGATGTATGTGATTCACTCGTCTGTGACTCTTTAAACACATTTTTATAATAATATTTTGGGATGTTTATAGGAATCAAATCATTTAATTTTGTTGCTTCTTTCGCGAGCGAGCCAGCACGATTATTGTCATAATTTCCAGTATGATCTCAAAAGATTCGTAAGAATTGGAGGACATTTTTTTACAAATATTCTATTAATTACGAATGTTTAATTCTCTAAACTGACAACATTAATTTTGACAAAAATTCTGACTTCATCATTTGAACTTCAAACTCTCTGTAAATAACATTAGCACTAGTTGAACTTCTTTATGAAAAATGCGTGGGCATATTTTAATACTAGTAATACTTTTTAATATGATAGGATAATTTTATATCATAGGATAATTTTATATCATAGGAGATAATATGTTTACTTAAATGTTTAACAGGAATCCCAAATTTTGCTGCGCTTACCAATAACAGTTTCACTCAATAATATACAAAGTTAATTATGATTAGCTCTACAGTTAAGGTATAAAAAGAAAATAAGACAAGTTATTTTTATTATGCCATAATATTTAACTACCATTTAAATTCAGCTTTAAAACACGACTCTTATATCTTTAGCAGGCGCTTAGATAGTTACTTCAGCATTACAAGATATTGTTTAATCATCAGAATGGATTTTGAATGGAAATGAAGTTTTGGAAGGAATTTCGATTTTCTTTTCGTCCCAATGAAAATACCCTTATGTCTCAGCTTAATTAGTAGTTAAACGATTTTTCTACTACAAATGTACTCTAATTTCTAGTGATTAACGCAATTTAAGAAAGCTTTTTCATTTATATTCGAGTAAATAGCTAAATGTAGCGCTGTATATAGCTTATTCAGATGATATATTTCGGCTAAAAATAATCACTATGTTCAGACAATAAACTTCTAAGAAAATTCTTTTACTATAGTTTTAAATGCACTAGCAATAAATTTACTTTCTAGCAGTTTTAATTTTTATCATTGTAACAAATTACAAGGGTATTATTTCGTTCATAAATCTTAGCAAATGCAATCTAAACAAGTAATATAAAAAAATTAAAATTCAATTCCTACTTAGGTCAGCGATCTACACTCTTCGTCACTGACGGTATTTATTCCTAAATGTATATCCTGCTACATATCTTATATAAGAGAATTTTTTTCACAAATATAAAACTAAAATTAATTAATTAAATTTAATTAATGAATTAATATTTGAAAAAACTGTATTAACATCAAGTGTCATCCACCACAAGTTTTAAAAAATGTATTTGAACTTGAGTGGATGAATATAAATATTTTATTAACGATTGAAAATTTGAACAAGATATATAAATAAATATATATAGGGAGAGTGTTAACTAATAGTAGGAATTAAAAAAAAAGACATTAAATTGTCTTCACATCCAAAAAATGCCATGCTTATTTGGTAAATGTCGTTATTCATTGTAATTTTAATGTGGAAGTTTTTATATTCCTTAGATGCAATGCCTTTAATACATTTAAAACACAAACTTACTCTTCAACAGAGATTTTGCAGCGTTAATTCGCAATAGCAATATTAAAAAGGTATTCCCATTTATCCTGTGTTGGCATGGATAGAATTAATTGCTGTTCTCGTTTGATTCGAGATAGGAACATTCGATTTGTGATTACATAATTTCCCGCCAAGATTTATATGGTGATTACAACATTTTAATTTTTTTTGCTGTTTTCTAAGCCGAATCATCATGTTAAATGGCGAATTCCTCTTTCTTCACTTCAAGCAGAATGTAATATCTCAGTAACTTATTTTTAGTAATAATCTTCGCGATTATTTTTTATGATTAAATAATGTATTTTTGAGAATGAAGAGTATTTCTAAATTTGCTTGCAAATTCTCTTTTTTGATTTCATATATCGCATACCTTGAACTGCCAAGGATATCCTTTAGGTTTTCCGACAAAATATATTAAATCTGGTTCTACACATTCTTACATTAATGTCACTTTATCATTAATGCGTCAAAAGTATGATATATTTTACACTGTATCAGCAAATGTATTTTCGTATGTGATTTAGATATTGTTATAATAAAATTGCAAATGTTTCTTATGTACTAAAGGGATTTTTTAAAGGTAGAAATGAGAATCAGAGATTAACTGCACCCTTCAAAATTAGATTATTTCAGTAATTTGTTTATAATTGGATGAAGTAAACAAATCTAATCTACTACTAATACATCTACTTTGATGGTGCTTTACATTTCTAAATCTAATAATAAATATAACTAGTGCATAAACAAAATTAGTGCATATATTAATTTTACTTCTCTTGTACTGCTTTTTAATTTTCCATTTCTACCTATGTTGGATATTACTTTAAAATTTCTGTTTTGTCAGCTGTTATGTATTTGCAAAAGCATGACATTCTTAAAAATTAGTGTTCTTTCGCTTTGAAAGCATTTTAGATATTTTGGAAACTATTTTGCTGTCATATAGTCGCGGAGTAATTTTATTCTAAGCAGATGCACTAGATGATTAAAATGCATGCATATTATATCGCCATTTTGGTTCAGAAATGAATGATGAGTTAATGGAGATTAGAACGGCTGACATGATTAAATTTGAAGTCAGGACATTGTAGTTATTCAAGTGATGCATTAAGCCCTTATGAAAATTACTGTGATACTAAATAATACATTAACGACTGCAAAACAAATGGGATAGAATAATAACGGACATTAAACGGACAACAGAATTATTGACCGAGCTAAGTGAGGTTCTTTCTCAACTACAGAGTTCGGCGTTTGGTCTCTTTATCCGTAAATTCGTTTGTTACGCAGTCACGACAAACTGTTTTGTTCGATTTTCTTCGAATGTTTTATGAATGTTCCTTTTAATCATTGAAAACGTTGCATGTGTAAGAGTTATAATTAACAAAGTTTAACAAAGATATTAAATATGAATTAATTAAATTAATTAATTAAATATTAATCAAAACTCTTTGTATTAAATAGAATGGCGCATATTGCAGCTAATTCTAATAAAATGCAGACACAAATAATAGGAAAACAAAACAAAAAGTTAAAAATGAAAGATTATTTATAAGAAACAGAATATTTAAACAATAGCGATAACAATACACTTTTTTGCGCGCTCAACGCAACAGCATCAAAAAATATTCAAAATGAATATTCAACCTGAATGACGAAAAAGTTCGTCATTCGGGTTCTTATTAATTCCTTCCACACACAATTTGAATATTTTTTTACTTTCTAAATTCTACTTTATTTGTTATAAATATTAATTGTTGTAATTTTTGTTGATGCAATCATTTGATGCTGCTACGTTGAGCGCGCAACAAAGTGTATAGTTATCGTTATTGTTTAAATCTTCTGTTTCTTATATATAATCTTTCCTTTTTAACTTTTTGTTTTGTTTTTCTATTATTTGCATGTGTAAGGATATTCATTTTTTTTATTCAACACCAAGAAGTCGGCCGTTTTAAAAATTTTAATGTTTGACTAGTCAATGATAAGTTTGAGAAAACATTTGCCTCATTTTGGTAATGGTGGGGGTATTGAATTGTAATTTAGTGAATACTGATAAAAGTAAAGACTTAAGTAAATACTCGCATCAGAAAAATGAAATGTCTAAACATTTAAAGACTGTGATGAAAAGAACATCTTTTATTTTATTTTATTTATTTTTTGGGACGCAAGGCGATCACAGAACGACTGGTTAATTTGTAATTAAAAATATAATGTGCCAATTTATTTTCAGAAATTAATTTAAAAAGTCAGTAAGAGGGACAATATGTTTTTTGTAACAAACTAGATAAGACCAATTATGTAATGCATATATGAATACAGTTTATATGGTTCAGCGCGTAATAAATGATAATATACGTGGTGGTCATAAATTAATGGACCCATTTCAAAAATTAATAAAAGATAAGAATGTTACAATTGCATTTTCTTCTCTATGAGAGGGCAAATAAATTTTTCAGATAGGTGGCGTAGAGTTACGGGTTCTAAATTTGCTATAACGAAAAATTTCCATATGCAATGTCTACCGATCAGCAAAAGCCGATGCACTTTTTCTGGCATTCTTATTTTGTTTTACATGAATATCTCGAAAACTATTCAGTTTTCGAATTATAATTGATTTAACAAATTAAAGAGAGTAAACTTCCCTACAAATACATTCTTTTATTTTTCTTCTAGCTTTGATAGTTTCGCAAATAATGTCTCTATGAAATAGGGGATGTCCAATAATTTACGGCCACCTAGACCACCGTAACGGCGCGTTGCCTACTCTGGTGAAATAAATTAAGAGAATTTGCATATTTTATCGAATTTCATGAAAAGAACTGAACTGAATGTAAACCACTATTTCTAGACGAAAATGCAAATCTTGTACATCAAATACGTAAGCGTACACGTGTGTGTAGGCGGAGCTAGTAGAGAAACAGGCTTGATAAGCTCGCGTAAGGTAAGACTCATTTCGTTCGCTAGCACACCTCGGCGAATTTCTTGGTGTTATTTTGCAGCAATCGGTAAAATTCAAATGGTAACAGTAAAAATAAGTAACCACCAACGTTTAAATGATGGAATGAGGTGGCGAATTGTGGGGAGGCTAGAAGCAGGCCAATCTCAAGTCAAGATTTGTAGAGAGTTCAATTTAACGCCCAGCGTCGTGTGTATTTTTTCTCTTAATCTTTTTTTGTTTTTTGTTTTTAATTTTAAGCTTTTTGTGTTTTACGTTTTGTGTTTTTGCTTTTTATCTTTTTGTGTTTTGTGTTTTTGCTCATTAACTTTTTTTTTTTAGTGCACTGTTGTCAGTGATGATTTATAAATGTTTCTGCTCACCCCTTGGGGTTCTTGGTAAACTCTTTTTTTAATGTAGTTCATTTCTTTTGTTCTATGTTTCCCCTTCGTCCTATGGAAGGCCTTACACCCTCCTGGGTAGGTGGGGCCGGAGCGGGTTCTAAATAAAATGAAATAAATATGGAAACAGTTCCAGGATACCGGATCCATCGAGAGAAAGACTGGACAAGGTCATCCAAGAGCCACCACGGCCACAGAAGATCGTTATTTGTCCATTATAGCGAGGCGTAACAGGGGTGCTACAGTTTCTCAGCTCTCCCGTGATTTGCGTGCAGCCACGGGAACCCGTGTATCAAGGGTGACTGTTTCCAAAAGACTTCATGAGACAGGGTTGTTTGCAAGAAGACCTGCTGTTTGCTTCCCGCTCACTTCTACGAACAGGAGAGTCCGTTTAGCATGGTGCAGAGAGCATAGAGATTGGAGAATGGATCAATGGGCGACAATTCTTTTCACTGATGAGTCCCGGTTCAGCCTGAACACCGATTCTCGTCGTACGTTCATATGGAGAGAACCAGGGACCCGCTACCTACCCTCCAATGTCCGCGAAATCGACCTTTATGGCGGAGGGGGTTTAATGGTCTGGGCAGGCCTAATGTTGGATGACCGAACACCTCTCCATGTCTTTGAAAGAGGCACTGTGACTGGTGTGAGGTATAGGGATGAGATATTGGAGCCCTATGCTCGCCTTTTCAGGGGCGCAGTTGGCCCTGAGTTCATTTTAATGGACGATAATGCGAGGCCACATAGAGCTCTTCTGGTCGACGAATTTCTAGAGAGTGAGGATATTCGCCGGATGGATTGGCCAGCCAGATCTCCAGACCTCAACCCTATAGAGCATGTCTGGGACGCTCTGGGGAGAGAAATTGGACCTCGCAACCCCTCTGAGAACCATCCAGGAAATGAAAACAGCGTTGCTCAACGAGTGGAACCAATTGCCACAGGAAATGATAAACTGCCTTATTTCAAGTATGAAGTCACGCTGCAAGGCCTGTATATCTGTAAGAGGGGACCATACCCCCTATTAACCCATTTTTTTGTTTATTCTGCAACCGCTGTTTCATAACTTCAGACTCCAACGAGTGTTACGCACGATCTTGCGTGTGTATTACAATTGTTGATTGGTTATTTGTTTTGTATTGTATCAATGTATGTACATATCAAATTTCATTAAAATCGGTCAGTAGTTCTAGAGATAATCGACCAAGTCTGCAAATTCTCTTAATTTGTTACACCAGTGAATATGAAAAAAAGAACTTTTTAAAATGCGCTCTCATTTAAAAAAACAGTAGTTGTAACATCATTAGTTTTTTATTATTAGTTTTTTATTATTAATTTCTGAAATGGGTCCAATAATTTCTGACTACCCTGTATAAAACGCGTATTGGATAACACCTGTCGGCAAGAGATGCATAACTGAATTTTTCAGTCTGTAGTCAAAGTAAAATTTCAACATCTCTCAAATTTTTCGTTTTGTATCGACGACAGGTCTGTTAAAAAGTTAATGTTTACAAAGGAGCATTTGTCGAAATAAGTTGCCTTTAAAAAATGTACATTTCCATTTGAAATGTGTGACAATCTGTCACATTCCGTTCGTATTAAAGCTTTTACAGCAGCGTTTGAAGTAATAATGAAAAGAGTAAAATGCCGTCAAATTACGATGCAGAAATTTCGAATCAAATCAGAAACTTCTTAAATAGTTTAGAACAACTTCAAAATAATTTTATTGGAAACAATACCAATGACAATCATTTCCCATACGAAAATATAAGCAAAGGTGCTAAGATTTAATTTTGTCATGACTCGTTTCATTCATGTTGTTATTCTGAAAAAGGATAAGAATTTGTTCAAATTATTTCCATTAAGATTCCAATATTTTTTGGCCGAGGCTATTTTTTTTTGTTTTTGCTTTTTTTTATATTTACATGTAACGAAAAAGATATATACCTAAATTAAACGACATTTTTTCATGAAATTTCATCGTAAAAATATTTTTCTATAATTTTAATTATATGGAATTATATGTAAATGAATGATTTAATTAAATTCTTCATATTTAACAAAAAATATGAACGGTTTAGAGGTATTTTATATGAATTATACTGATTTTAATAGGACATTTAAGAGGGGCTGACAGTTACTAAAGAAAGATGAAGGAGAAGAGCAGTTAAAATTTGAAAATCAAGTAATGTAAAATGAAATTACAAAAAAATGTATTTCATGAATGTAAAATTAAAATGTCATTGTTAGAATAAGGCAAATTCATATTTGTTAAAACAAAAGCTTTAATAATTTAAAACAAAAAACATTTTTGAAGAGGAGCAAAATTCAACTAAAGAAATAAAAAAGAAGGGCAGAAAAATTTGAAAACCTTATCATCTAAAGTGAAAAAAAAAGAATTAATTTTGTTAATAAAAAGTAAAATGTTATTTTTCGAAACAGGTGAATTCATATTTATTAAAACAAAAGCTATTTTAATAATAATGATTTAAAATATACAGGGTGATCAAAACAATCTCGGCCAAACTTTACGGGTAGGCCAGTCATACGATAAGCATCCGGAATCGCATAGGAGCATGGGTGAGCAAACGCTATCTGTAGGCAGCAGATGACATTTAAAATAAAACAGCTCTTAACAAATGCCGATATCTTTCTAAATGTTAACGTTATTGAACTGGAATTTTTAAATAAGTTGCGCTATGTAATCACTCTGAAGTTGTGAAAGAAAAATTACGCTACATTTCGCGTATTGCGTAGTAAAAAATTATTTACTACAAATGCTAATATCTCCTTTACTATTCAACGTATTTACATGGTATTTTGATACAATGCTTCTCTAATCTATTGTTAATTACTCTGTAGGTTTCACAGAATTTCAAGCAACACTTTGCAAGTTATAAGCAAAACACCTACTGAAAAATTTAGGATTTCTTGAAGGAAACTTTATATCTCCCCGAATATACGTGCTATTTTTATGAACATTCATGTAAAAATTGCACACATCACACGAAAGAATTGATGAAATTTGGAAACCATTATCAGCTTTCTGTGAAGCGGGGTGAGACAAAATTCCTCTTTATTCATTAATTTCATTGATTTCTGGTAGGTCCCCTGAATGCCGTCATTGCCGAATTTTTGGGTTAAAACCTATTTATTTTATGTTCGAAGTTCGAGGGAAATTCATCCAGCCTTTCTGAAGATATTCGAAGAGATGTGCATGGATGCACTTGCTTGTCCTGACGAAACTTTAAGGCTAGGGAAGGCACACAGAAGCAAATTACGTATTTTTTCGAATATCACTTGGAAGGCTGGATGAATTTCCCACAAACTTCGAGAATATAAAGAATAGGTTTTAATTCACAACTTACATCAAATATTCGGCAGCGATGACATTCATAGGACCGACCAGAAATGCATGAAGTCGAAAAGAGTTTTTGGCTCACCCAGCTTCGCATTAACATTAACGTCACTGTATACCCCTGAGCTCGGAACCCTAGTGGTTCCCTGCCAGTTGAATGGGTATACGTGGAAGAAAGTGTATACCGTGATCCTATAGGGAGACATGATTGGCCTCACGAAAGCAACAGAGCACAGAGGTTTTATTGTATTAGGTACTTTTGTTAATGTTTAAGGTACTTTTACACAAACTGGCAATATGTGGAATCGATTTGATGTACAGGGCCAAAGGACATAATTGAATTTTGAAATGATGAATAATGATTAGCTCTGGTATGAGAAACAACACATTAAAATACATTTGACATGAAATTGACAAGAAAAAAATTGTAGCTTTAAATTGGGAAGGATAATAGACAAGTAACACAATTAATCTAGTTTATACAAAAGGAAGAGATAAAAACACAAAAAAACCACACGGATAACATATGTACAAAAATATGCAGTGTAAAAACAAAAATGACTAATAATAAAATAACATGACTAAAACTAAAAACAAAGTAAAGCATTAAAATTTGAGCTCATAATAACATGATGATGATAGTACATTGAAAGGAGAGCTAAATTCAAAAAACGCCACGCAAAAATTGAACATGAGATGCAATTAGTGCAGAGGAGGAGTCAAATGAGAGTTCAAAAAATCCGTTGAGAATGTCTGTTGACCGAGTGTTGATTGATTTTGCAGAGTGTCAATAATTTGAGACCTTTAAAACATTGAAGTTAGTTGGGTGGGAAGAGAATGTATTCATTCTCAGAGATAAAGTTAATCAGTTTTCTTATCTGAATTCTTGAAAATGGGTTCGTGAGGACTCTTTTCCACTAGAGATGTTCAAGGTCGATTGAGGGCTTGGTTAAGTGATATGAGCTTATAAGGCGGCAGCAGGTTGAGAAGTGCAGAGGGCTTCCCAACTCGCCACAATCACAACAATGGGTCGTTCTGAGGACAAATCTCTTAAAGTAAGTTGGGAATGGGCCATGTCCCGTTGCAAACATGATTTCTGGGTGTTGCCACGGTGCTGGAGAAGTCTTGACCTTTGGAAGGATGAGGTTTATGTACCTTCCAGTGTCACCGTTGTCCCATTCATTCTGCCCGAGTTGAGTGGAAATGGCATGAAGTTTGTTTTTGAGAAAGGAGCTTCCTCAATTGTGGTGCTGGATATTGTGTTGGGATCCCTTCCGAGGTAGCTTTCTTTGCGAGGAGATACGCTGCCTTGTTACCCGGATGTCCCACTTGAGCTTTAAACCAGCCGAGTTTAATATTTGGAGAGTTGAGAAGGATGCTTTGAATATGGTGAGCAAGTGGACTGTTGGTTTTTAAAGAGGAGATGAAGTGGAGGTTGGACTTGAAGTCCAGATTTTAATGTGTTGATTGGATTGACTAGCCCAGGTTCAGGCTTCCTTTATGGCAATTAGTTTAACTTCAAGTACTGGATTGTGAGGTTTGAGTTGCGCCATCCATTAAGAAGTAGAGATGTTATTTTCCCTAAAGCAAAATGCACAGCCTGTTCTGTCATCTATTTTGGAACCATCTGTATAAATATTGATGGGTTCATCTGTAATGAAAACCCCACTTCACAGAAAGCTGATAATGTTTCGTAACTTTCATCAATTTTTTGTGTGTGATGTGCACAATATTTACATGCATTTCGCAAAAATATCACGGAAATTAGGGGGAATATAAAGGTTTATTTAAAACATCTTAAATTGTTCAGCAGGTGTTTTCTTATAACTTGTAGAGTTCTTGGAATTGGATCACATTTTCAAAGTACGTGACAATGTATTAGAAGAGCATTGTATCATCAAACTTTCATGTAAATACGTTGAACAATAAAGGAGAGATTAGCGTTTGTAGTAAATATTTTTTCCTGCGCATGCATGAAAGGTAGCGTAATTTTTCTTTTACAACTTCAGAAATATATATATATATATATAGGACATTTACATGAAAAGTCCAGTTGAATAGCTTTAAGATTCAGAAAGATATCGGCATTTTGTCCAGTGCTGTTTTATATTCATCTGCTGTCTCCAGATAGTGTTTGCTCACCCGTTCCTATGCGATTCTGGATGCATGTCTTATGCCTGACCTACTCATAAAGTCTGGCCACGTTTTTTTAATCACCCTGTATAATAAACTAAATGAAGGGAGCAAAATTCAACTAAATAAATCAAGAGAGCGCCAGTGAAACTGAGCTGTAAATTTAATATGCTTATTCTAAGAGATTGGGAAATACTACTGTATATGAAATTGCCGGTAGTTTTAAATAAATATTTCAAATAGCATCATTCTCTTTTGCTTTGACCAATTTCCTCAAGGTTTCTGATTTAACACTAGTTGTAAAATTTTAGTTATCCCTCTGTATTTATCTTTGAAATAGATCCACATTTCTTTTTTACTTGTTTCTTTTTTCCATATGGATTTGAGCGTCGGTAGCAGAATTTACGACTGGAGTTTTCTATGAAAATTCTGTCTAATAAAGAATTCATTCAGAACTTTATTCTTTAAATGGTTGAATCGACAAGAAATATTGCTTGGAAGTTCAATTTTCCTTTGGCTTTCTGAAAAAAATTTAGATGCGATGAGTAGGGAAAAGATGAGAAGTTGAAAAAAGATCTAAAGGAACTGTGGTTTCAATCACAGGAAATATAAACAAGACTTACAGAAGATTTTATTTCGCAGTTTTGTATAGATTTAGATATAGGAATGTTCGCTTTAACACCTTTTAAAGATATCCTTACTTTTAAATCTCCAACACGATTTTATATTTGAGCTTCACTTGGACTGCAACTCTCAGAGTAAGAATGAGTAAAGAAAAAAAATTATTAGCAATAAACAGCAAGATAATGAGTCACAAGTTTCAATGGCTTCTGTATTGGACGTAAGATATTATTCAACCTTTCTTCGTCATTTTTCTGGAAATGTAACGGACAGATAATTTTAACATCCTTTTTTCAACTTTCTTTTTTCTATGATTTTCTTAAAAGGAAAAATAATAAATTAGTTTTTAATAAAGATGGGAAATAAACTGTCCGAACGGGCAATAAGGAATACCTGATTTGCGTTGAGCAGGGAAAAACGGAATTGTGGTTCAAAGGTCTTATTTGCAAGGTCTTGGCACATTCCGCCTGTGCTGGCTGAGACAAAATTGAAGCTACACATCGCCCATAATTGTAATTGATTCCATTTCTTAATGTACGAATATAAAATTTACGATTTATAATATTCTGTTTGTTTTATTCAGTTTCTTTAGTTTGATTATGTTTGTTTCGTGCTATGTGTAAATTGTTATGTTCAAGATGTGATCTCAACCATTTTAGATAGTTTTTTTTATAATATATGATGTTGAATTAAATTGTTATCTCAGTTTGTCATCTGATCTGACTGTCAGGGTAAGATGACGAAAATTACTTAGATTTCTAAAAAGAGGTTTTTGAGCCTCGAAATTGAAAATAACAAATTTATAAAATGTCACTGTAAACTCAAGAGCTGCAAGAAGAATTTGCCGAAACGATATTAATCCTGCAACGAAAATTAAGGTCAGGAAAATTTACCAAAGCTTAAATTCGTCATCTTAAACGACATTCCCCTATTTCATAAAATGTTGATGACATTGTTCTGAAGTTAAATAAACTGCAAAAAAATGCTATTACTTGATTTCATTAAAATTACTACTACATTACTATGCATTAAAAAATGTCCAGACGGTCCAGTTTCAGCGACTCTCTTCTATATATTGTTTTCTTTAATTATATATTTTACTGGTTCCAATTCACAATTCCATGGTTGTATATTTATCGGTTTGGTTCAAAACTTTTTAAGTTAAAAAAATTGTATGTATTAGATCGTTAAAATTACATTACATAAGATACGTCAGGAAAGATTATTTCTTGGAAACATCACTCTTCCAGAAAATAAAAAATTAAATAAAAGAAACCGAGCTTTATCGGTTACGTGAGAAAGTGCTTCACACAAACATGTAATTCTACTTCTCAAAAATGTCACGAATTAATAAAAAGGAATAAAATACATTTCGACATGACCTAGAACAGTAACAATCAAAATGATAAATGACTTTCAATTAATACACGAAATTCTTTCTCCATTTGGAATGGTAATCCCTAATTCTATAGCGATTGAAATTATTTTTTATTTCTTTTCTGCATTCGATTTTTTAAAAATGTTCTGGGCTTAAAGAAAAAAAAGCGAGGCGGCTATTTTCGATCTTCACGTTCTTCTAGGCGGAAGAATATTTAATCCTTTCTTTTTTAATAAAATGTATTAAAACTTTGCAATAAATATGATATATATCTGATGAATAAAAATACTCTACGTAGATAAAATAAATGCTTTGAATGTTGATAAAAATTAGCAGCTTTTCAGAAGATTTGTAGTTAAATAAAGGAAAAAAAATGTGATTTTTTTTCTTGTTCTTTAAGAGTTTAAACAAATGTGGTTATCCGTTTACATCAAACCCCATTTTTAAATTTTTGAAATATATATATGCATAAAATCAATCCAAGTTCCAAGTTCTTTTCCAAAGATTAATTTTCATTAAAGGTTTTTCATAATTAATTATATAATTTCAAATTATCTTTCAAGAAGTAGATGCTTTCTTACTGAAATAACTCTTTTAATGCAAAATGGATTTTAAGTTCTATTGTTCAAATATTAGTGTCTTCCAAACTCTTTTTTCATTTAACCTTAACTAGTAGAGGTTTATGATTAAAAATTCAAAAACTAAAACAGAATATTTTAAATGTTGGTAGTTTTCACCGGAGACGAGCAAGCTAATGTTCTTAGTCCTGTCAATGAAGGAAAAATAGAAAAAGAAAGTGGTGTAGTTTTGAAATTTAGCACAGTTGTTGGTGGTAGTGTCCTAAAAGACATAATAAAAGACCCGCCGGTGGGGTGTGTGCGGGGGGTCGGAGGTTAAAGGGGGCGTTTTCAGTTTTTCTTAACTATCTCGAAAACTATGGGTTCTATCAAAAACACTCAAATAAAAAATTAAACTACATAAAAGTTCCTACAAAAAATCTTACTTTGTTTCAGTGGCATCAATAGTTTAGAAGATACAGGGGGATTTAAAAGTGAATATTTCTAAAATTCCTTATTGCAATGGTAAAATCGATTAAAAGCTCTGAATCAACAACCCTCATAATAACCTCATGCCTATACAATAATTATACAAGGATAGTATTGCATGTGTCGGAGCGGGGGTAACAAACCCATTTGATGAACAATTATGCTGCCTTCCTAATCTTACATCTATTCCCCTTCACAAGTTCCCTTATACTCGTAGTCCAGTCAACGAATTGTAAATTTGAAAAATAGGTGTAGTTTTTAAATTCAGAATTAGGTACAGTTTTTGTGGTGAGTGCCCTAAACGACATACTAAAAGTCCCGGTTGTTGAAGAGTGCTCAGGAGGTAAGGGGGAGGGTTGAAAGTGGGATTTCTCAGTTTTTCTTAAATATCTCGAAAATTATGGATCCTAGCGAAAAAAAACTTAAGTATGAATTTAAACTAAATTAAATTTCCTACAAAACTAATCCTACTCATTGTT
>BGPR01001890.1:0-75832 GCA_013235015.1 Araneus ventricosus | reverse complement strand
ATTTTTTATGTTAATGTAGTTTCATTATTGAAACGTTTAACATTATTGCATGTAACATTGTTGTAACAATGTTCTTTAAAGTAAACAACTTCAACAATAAAAAATATTTTGAATTGTGCTGCAACATTGAAAAATATTGTTATAAAGTATCCGAAACAATGAAAAGTATTGTTGTAAATTAGTTTTTAATTAATACCTTTTTTACTAATTGTAATTTCGGAATTTAAATGGCCTAAATGGATTCCTTGGATTATTTCCCGTCTTTTGGTACATTCCGCGCGATTTTTCGTTCAACTGTTCGTGAGAAGATAGCCGTACATGCATACATACAGTCGAATTTTAATGGTGTAGATTCTTTTGTTATTATAATTTTAAGTTTCCACGTCGATATACATAAAACATTATAATCAGTCATTAAAGCAAATTAATTCCTTGTAATTTTTTTCTAAAAAGATATTAAATTGATTTATCGTATTAAAAATCAGCTGTTGCACATTCATAAATGTTTCTGAAATTGGTAAAACATGAATGAGATTTCTTTCATTAGCATTTTAGTTATAATAATATGAAGATAATGTATAAAACTAATATGGCTTAAAATATATGGAAGATTGATTGTTTCTACGTAAGTTATGCATCACAACTTAAGCTGTACAGTATAATGGTGTCATATTAAAATCCCTAATAAGTGAAATATTTCAAAAATTAAGTCTCACATAAGTTAAAACATCTGAATATAAAAAGAAAGAAAATGATGCTTTGAATGACACGATGTATGTAAAGAGTCTTCGGTATAAGGCTTCTGATTTCATTTTAAAGCAAGAGAATACTATTCTACCTTATATATCATAAAGATCGAATAATAATTCCATTACTACGTAATAGTTTACTTTTCTTATAATACATTGTAAATTAATTTTAATTTTCCCAACAGAACTCTGTTGATAAATTTAAAAAGGAACAAGTAAATTTATAATTATAACAATATCATTAAAATTCCCTTTTCTTGGGAATACTGACGAAAAGTTGTTTCTATCAATACGCCATATAGGTTCAAATGGACTCATTTTCAACACAAAAATTCAATTTTATTTTTTGCAATGGTATGACATGTGACAATACACTTGCGGAAGGCAGTGGTAGAACTCGAAATGCCTTTGCTTATATAAAAGCGAACTAATATACATTTTATAAATTGCAGCTACTTGACTGTCAACTCCAGATAATTGTGTGCAATTTTAAATGCTAAATATATCCATACCCAAACCGCTGAATAATAGTGACTTAATACTGCAATAACCAGGTTTTGAAAAAAAAGAGAAATACATTGTCTTTTCTGCTAAAGACGACTAAATTTTAAATTTCATCTTATGCTTAAACATTGTAAAATTGTTACAACTGTAACTATGGATATAATACACATTAACACCGAACAGATCGCGAATGAAAAAATTGACATAGCCGCTTATAAAGAAGTCCTAATTACGATTTTTCCTATTCATGTCTTCTCCCGTCAAAACTCCTAGAGAATTCCTACTGAAACATTATTGGTTTCAGTTATATCCAAAACTTGTCTTTCATATTTTCATTCACTTACCCTATGTCTTTATTTAACAGCAAAGTTCGACATTGCAACGCTGTCATCTTTTATCCTTCCATCACTCCTTAATATTGCATGCACTTTGTAGCTAAAATATATCTGAAATTATTCACGAATTACCAAACTGACTTATGATAATGTCATTATATAAAATTCTTCCGCTTTATAGAAGCCATTGCTTAGGATAACAAGTCACTGAAATATAGCTTAATAAATGTTTAGCGGTTTAGGTTCCATCTTCGGATGATATGAGTGCAAATCACAAAGTTAAATTTTCATTTCTAATGCGTTAATTTCAATTAAAATTTATACTTTTTGTGTTTATCATTTCAAAGTGTTTTCAATAATGGAAAGACTAACTGCATATAATTTTGATTCGGTTTAATGCTTTTGTACTGTTAAAATCTGTGAACTTCATCTTATTTTTGCTTTGTCTATGATTTATGGTCGGAATATGGAAAAGTTTTTGCTCTTTTAAGCTGTGGATATTGTTTTCATAAACTGATCATTTCTTTAATGTAGAATGTCTCCTGATGACAGGAAAATTTGTTGGCTCGGCAGCTGTCCTTTATTGAAAAAGTTCTCTGAATTACTTAAGCAACTCTCCTAACTTCGATGAAGTTAAGTACTGGTAAATATTTAACCAATAAAAAATAAACTTATAAATAACACTACAATAGCAGGTAAAATATCTCCCAAAGAACAAAAATAAAGCATTTATGTTTAGACCAGAATAGTTACTTTGAAATATTAGTTACTAACATAATTTTTAAACAATATGTAATTAAAACAAATATAGAAGTAGTTACATAAATGCATTGCTAAGAGAATAAAATGAAAATTAATGGTAGAAAAAAATTTTATACATCCACTAATTAAACGATGTGGTATAAACTGAAAAATATCGAATGTCTCTTCGATATGAGTAAACAAATTTTTTACAATATTTATTAAATAATTATTTACACATTCTTTTTCTTTTTTCTTTATATTTACGTTTATTATATTGATATACATTATTTTATGATTGTTAATTTTATATGTAGAAAGTATAAGATAAAATATATTTGTAGTAAAAAATAAAAGATCTGCACACATATAAAAGCCTTGCACCAGTATTTTATAAATATAGACTTGCCTTTTAGAAGAATTAAAAATAATAATATTAAGAGACGAAACAATAGGGAAAATAACAGAAAAATTTCAAAGTAAAATAGCAAAAAAATGGCACTTTATTAATAATCATTAACTTTTTAACCTGGAAAATCAGATAATTTCAGTTTTATTCACACAAACGCTATTTTAATAACAATTATTTAAAAAACAAATTTATTGGCAGGGCAATAAAATTCAATTGTAACCTTATAAAAGAAATTGTCACTAAAACTGAATTTTATCGATGCGAGATCTAAATTCTACGAGGTTTTAGAACCACTACTCTGTGTGAAATCAGCTTACAGTTTTAAATAGATATTTGTATTACCGCCATTGTTTATCTTTGACAAAGTTTCCCATAGTTTCAATTTTCTGCCTGTTGCTTTATTTTAGTTATTTCGCTGTATTTATCTTTCAATCAGACTAAAATGTCGTGTATTTTTCAAGTGCAATTAAACTATCATTGCAGACTTTAAGTCAGGCGTTATCTGTAGAAACTCATTTTAACATTCATTTCATTCGAAACTTTATTCTTTGAATTGCGGAATGGATAGGAAAATAATCTCTTGGAGACTTCATGTACATATGGAACTGAAAATAGGCTACGATGATTGCGAAAAATATGATATGAGAAAAAAAGTCATATAGAAAAGAAGTTTGCTATGAAATACAGGATATATTAATAAGACGATCGGAAGATTTTTTTCACTTTTTTTTTTACAGTCTTAAAATGTAAAATAGTCTAGAAAAAGCTTTTTAGCTTATATTTTTTTTGAAGAATATCCACTTATAAGATATCCAAGCAGAATATATTCTTGTTGCACCAATTGGAGTAGAAATATCAGCATAGTCACAAGGGTTGAAGAACGTTGTTTTTTGTACTGAAATCTACAATAGAAAATAAAAGAAAAGGGTCTACCATTGCAAAGCTTCAAAAGTAATTTCAGATTGAACGTAGCATCATTATTGAGACTTTCTTCATCTTCTCATGAAAGAGAAAATTACATTCTGCTCTTCAGATAAAAATGCTGTACAAAAATTAAAAGCACTTTCATTTCTTCTTCTCTAAAAGGAAAATATTATATACAATTTTTACTATATTGCAATGTAAAAAAAAATCAGCATAATTTGTTTTCCCATCTTCACAGAAATCTTTATTAACCTGCTAAAATTCTGATCAACAAATTTGAAATTCCATTAAATTGTTTTATCGTAAGCAAGATAAATTCTCAATGCAACAGTATAGTATCCTGGCACAATAGTATTTTATAGTATCCTATAAACGAACTTTTTATGTGTACTAACAAGAATAGCTTTTATTTCAGTTATTTTCCACTTCATAGTCCTTAACCAGGTGGTGCCACACGCACGTAAACAACATTTTACCATATCATTTGATGAAGTGATAATTAACTTTTGAAAATATTAAAGGAAAATTTTACTATGAAGATCATGAAATTTTATAAAATTTGAAAACTCCATACTTGCAAAATCCATATTTACAAACATGAAATAATTGAAGATAAATAAAAGTGTGTAAAAAATGTTTCTCATGTTGAAGAAAAATATAATGTAGTTTCATTTTCCACTAACTCCTGCAAATATCTAACCTCTCCTTTAAAAATAGTTGTTTTCAGCAAAACTAAAGTGTTTTTTTTAAATTTAGAACCCATTAGTTACGGATGAATCACACCTCTTATTGGGTATATTAATACCACCTTTTCAATTTAATTTATAAATTCTTTTAATATACACATTTTATATGTTATCACTGCTCAGGTAATCGTAAAAATTTATTTGATCATTTTATTCTTTTCAATATTTTAGAAAATTCTACTTTAGTGCATTGCGCATTTTCAGATTGTTAAAGCACATTCTGATTGAAAAAATATTTCAGCTCAGAGAATACCATTTCGACCGAGAGTCATTTAAAATTCAATAAGTTTATAAACAGCATACAATAAAAAGTTCGCTTGACAAACTTTCCGGACGAAATGGATAGAATATAAATATTTTCTAGGGATAAATACATATTTAGTAGATATGTTGAGGTTATTACAAGCATTTGTCTATAAATTATGCTAAAAGTTTACAAATAGAGTAAGCCAAGCTATAAAATAATATATTGCATCATTGCATGCAAATGTTAGGAACTAAATACAGAAAAGAAAATAAGCAACTCATTAAGTGGTGCAATTTCCAGAAATAAAGATTTTATTGCAACAATGTAGAGGGATTTTCATACATTTTAGCCAAAATACACAATATCCGTTCTCAAATAAACGAAATGCTTTATTCAAAAAAGAATCGGATTAAATTTAGAAGAATATAAAAAAAAACTAATTAAATACTTTAGTGAAGAAACAAGAAAGGACAACATTTAAGTGTTTATGGCCATTATATTTGTCAGAGTGGCTCTCACTAAGTAGCAAAACAAACTACATATCATGAAAGGAGGTGTTTATGCAAATATCCTTAAAAGGCTTGACAGATTTCGTAAGAGCTCTTAATCTGATTGTAGGCTGCATGGCGGTGTGCATGGCCACAAGCAAAATGAGGGTGAAGAATTGAATTAAGGACATTTGTGGCAAGACCAAGTTAATTAAGTTAAGTTCAAATGCAACAATGAATAAGGAAATCTACTCGATGACTGTTTGCGAGGAAGGTTGACTGGTAAGGCATACTTTTTTAATAAGGAAGCCCTTCAACTCTTGATGTCAGTGAATCATGGAGAATAAAACGGAGAAGATTCCTTGAAAAACAAAAATGAAACATCATATTTATATATTTCCAGCATATTTGCATATTTTGTTACTCACGCGTGTATCTTTTTTCAATCGCAATATTTCTGTAGAGATATGGATGATATATGAATTAAACCAATGGAAAGTCACTCGGAAAACGTTAGGAGGCATGGGTTCTATTTATGTTTTAAATATAATTTTGATTCCCAAAGAAACTGAATAAATTTAGGACTCATTTTCTCTGCAAAATGATTACCCGATCTATGAAAACTGTATTGGCGTTTGGTTGTTTTACCTCTTTTCGAAGGAAAATTTTTTTAGAATATTTCATCTAATGCTTACCTCACACTAAAATCACATTTTACGAAAAATGTCTTAAAGACTTTCATCTAGTTTTCCGAAATGAAGATATTAATTTAATATACATGGTAAAAATGAGACATCTCGTTTTTTGTTAAAATAATGTAATGGACACCATTTATGGAAAGTAGATTAAAATGCTTTTCTGACAGTAGATTGAAATTGAAATCATTTTTATATCATATCATTTGCCCAACTCTATTTTATTTCAATCCTAATTTTTTACTAAAAATGTGTATAAATAACTAAATCAATATGCACACATTAGCAAAAATTTGGTTGATCGTTGTTTTTGTCCCGGGCTTTAATATCATTTGGAGATAAAAAAGGAAATTTTCTTTCTATTCGAAGATAAATAAACACATACGTATCATTTATTTCCATATACAAATACATGATTGCATTTTTATAGATTTAGTTCCGAAGTTCTTTAATTAGAATGTTGCAGGATTTGAGGTTCGCTGTAGATCGATAAATCTGCATTGCACTAGATACAACCCAAAGAAAATTTCCTTGGAAATATTACACTGTCATTTAAAAAAATAAAAAAATAAACTTAGCTTTATCGATTACATATGACAGAATTTCACCCACACATGCAATTCCACTTCTACAAAATATCACTGATTAATAAAAAGGAACAAAACACTCTTCGACAAGATCTAGAGCTGTAACAATCAAAATGATAAATGACTTTCAATTAATTCACGAGATTCTTTCTCCATTTGGAGTGGATACCCTAAATTCTGTTTCTAGCGAAATTATTTTTTGTAAAATTTTTACGATTTTAAATTGTTTTAAAACAAATTTGCTTTAAAAAAAATGGCGATCTTCACGCTTGTCTAGATACACGGATAATTATTGTTTTCGTGATAATAAGGCCAATTAAGATTTTTAAATAAGTGACAGAAAGAAATTTTATGGATAAAAATGTTCTATGCAAGGAAAAAAACATGTTGGATTGTTATTTAAAATTAGCAGCTTTTGAGAAGATTTACTGTTAAATAAAAGAGGAAGAATGCGATTTTTTCTTTCAGAGTTTAAACTAATGTGGGCATTCATTTATATCAAACATCATCTTTGCTTTGCTGAAAAACATACGCATAAGATTTCTGAGAAAAAAATTATCTACTGAAGATTAGTTTTAATTTGAAAGTATTCTTTTCATAATAATTTTTTTGTTTCTAATTTGCTTCCAAAAAGCAAATGGTTTCCTTTCTTAAAAAGGCTTTCTTATTTTGGGATATTGTTTGTGTTTGACTGTTAAATTATATGTTACATTGCTTGAATTGCTTGAGAAAATTTTTGTTGTAGGACACAAAAAAATAAAAAAAAATAAAAAGGCGTCTTTTCTTCTAAAAATGAAATGAATTTTCTACAAAAAGTTTTTCGTCAAACGGAATGTTATTAGCAGTTTACAGTTAAATTGCATTCTGTGTTGCTTGAAATAAACAAGAAAAGTTTTGTTGTGCGTAAAGAGGAAAATTAAAACCGACTCATTTGTAAAAATTAATAAATTAAAAAAGAGAAAGCTTAAAATGAAGATAGTTTTTAACATGGTTGAAATAGAGCAATTAAACTATTAACTCGGTGATTTTCTGAAAACTTGGGATTAAATTTAAGAATATTATCGGACGAGTAAATAAATATTTTCCATTTAATCCAAGAACAATGAGAGTAACACAAACAAGTTGTTCTTCTCAACACTACATGAAAAAGCTTTTCGAATGTGTTTAAGATAACATTTAAAAAAAAAATAACATTCAATAAGAAAAAATATGAAAATACAGACTACTTTTCATCATTTTCGAAAATTAAATTTGAAATCACAAGTAAATATTAAAGATGTCTGTTAACAAAATCAAGCAAGAATAATGGAAGCCATTTTTTTCTTACGTGGGAATTTAAATTTAATTTCAGAATTCATATCATTTCTGAAATGAAGAGGATATGATGGATTTTGATTACTCGAAGAAGATGACATAATGATATAGTGATTTATCTGTGGCGACCAGACAAAGCTAAATGGAGCCAGATTTCAAATAACTGGAAAGATTTCGCTCCTTATTTCCATTATTTCTGATGAGAATAATAGTAAACTAATAATTTTGTTAAAGGTAAGAAAGCCTAAATAAGGCTGAAACATATTGTTCTTGAAAATATAGCAAACAATCACAAAAATGTCTATTTTTTTTAAGTTTGTGAAGAAAAGTTAGCATAATTTTCCCTTCAAGAATAAGTAACAACACAAATTGTTTTCGAAGATGAATAATCGTCGCAATATATCTTGGAAAACTTTTACTGTAGGTATTATTTTAGTGGTTCCTGCAGAAATTCCATATATTTTAAAATTTAAGAAATTTTAAATTTCATTACGCTAGCTAAATATTGCACTATTTCCTGTGGTTCTATGTCTATAGAAGTATCATCTAATGACATCAGATTTCTATGGATTAAACTTACGAAATATTGTTAATATAAAGAATCACTGACTGCCCGATTCCAGAAGATTTAGCGTAGTACCCGAGACTCTTACTAAAAATAAAAACTTGTCTATATTTTTTTTAAATATTTTCTAATAGCATCTTACATATTATAACGTTGACTACTTAGTGATAATTATACAAATCAGAATAAATGATGTTTTAATAGCAAATTCCATTATAAATTCTGTAATTATTTATATAATAATCTAATTATTATATAAATTTCAAATAAATTTTAACATTGTAGTAATATTAAAATAATAAAATATTACTTTTAATAGCAGCAGTTAGCTGCAAAAATGAACTTTAGATACAGTTAAATCAAAATTTATCGGTTATTCTACCTAATTAGAAGGGAATTATATCGTTTTATAAAATATAATTAGCGTATTTAATTAATGTCAGCGTATTAGTTACAAGAATAGATATGATATAATTGGAAGGTTAGCGTATTAGTTACAAGAACCCTTATGACAGAAAAATGGGTATAAACTCGACAGCAGACTGGCGTGTTACATTTTTAACAGAAAATATTATACGTCTTCAGATGCTTGCTTTTCGTTGATTAAAATTAGCAACATCTTTAAAAGATTCAGCTTTTTCGATTCCCATAAGCTAATCGCAATGTAATATATGGTTCCTCCTTTTTCATGTCAATGGATGGAATGGAATTAAGTGTATTTTCTCGCATAAACATCAGATTCAGAAAAGGAACATTCGGAAACGAGAAAAGAAAGGGAGGTAACTTATTTCACCATCAGTAATTGTCAGGCTATTGCGGCTTTTTAACTTTCTAGTTTTGTAGTTTTGTGTGCCATTTTATCTTAACTGATTAAATGGCGTCTTGTTCCTTTTCCAATTCATTTCCAATTTGTTATTAGAATTTATTATATTTATTGAAGGTCTTTGTCGCTGATTCCTCTGGTGCACAACTAAACATGAAGAGAGCTATTCGAGAATCAACACAGAAAATTATGTATGTTTATTTTTCATCTGTTTTATAGTCAATTTTTTATGTTCTCCTACCACATTCTTCTCATTATACACAGTTGAAACAAATTAAATTATCACTCACATTTTTGAATAAATACAAAAACCCCAGTTATCTTCTTTGAAAAGAATTAGAATGTCTGTTTTTGAGTAGTCTTACAAATGTATGGCACTAGAAAATTTGTCTTACAAAGCTATTTTACTCAATTTAAGAAATAAAATGCACTCAAACACTTTGAGACTTCAAGTGTTTTATTATTAATATGTAAAAAATTTAAACTAAGTGCTTCCCATGGAATTTCATGGTATATTAAAAGGGTGTTTGGTCTCCTGAATGCTGGGACAGCTGAAACTGCTGAACATCGGCATCGATTGAATTTCCTGTCCTGTAAATTCTATGGCATTCGTTCCTATTTCTACACAAATTTGATCTTCAACTATCGCATGGTTTTAGGATGTTTTGGCGGAAGAGTAATTCATCTGCCTAGAGTGTTGAGTGCATGATCTTGTGGATTCAGGTAGGATTGACCATACCTTAAGCTCGGTGCTTCGGTTCAAAATCGAGTATTTAGCAAAACAGTATTTCCGATTTCGAACACTGTCTTCCATTAAAATGAAAGTATGGCTCATGGCTAAAGCATACGTAAAAAGAAATTTTTAAGAATATTTTCCTTGAACCTTCTACCCTCAAAATATCTTTCGGATGATACACAGGTTTGTGCATCCAGATATACACTATATGCCCAAAAGTATCCGGACACTTGCAGATTTTCACATTTTTTAGAATTTCTCCGAAATGGTTCAACTGACTGCCTTCAAACATCGGACATGTGAAGAACAGACAATAACTCACATTTTACATTGAAGATTCGGTCCTGAGGGAAGTTAGGGGACGGTCTACAAACTGATGAAGACAAAAAAGGTTTTGGCCCACCCCGCTTCACAGAATACTGATAACAAGATTAAACTTTCAGAAATGGTAATGTTTAATGTGCATAATATTTACAGGAATTTTCGTAAATTCAGCACAAATATTTGGGAATATATAAAGGTTTTCTTAAAAAATCTCAAATTTTCCCACCTGTTTTTTGCTTATAACATGTAGAATTTTCTGTTATATTATACGAAACTTACAGAAAAGGTGACAATATATTAGAGAAGAACTTTATCAAAATTTGGAAAAGAATATTTGAATATTACAGGAATTATGAGCATTTTTAGTAAATACTATTTTACTGCGCATGCGCGAAACATAGTGTAATTTTTCTTTCACAACTTTAAAGGCAGATATATAGGGCAACTCATATAAAAAAATTCAGTTCAATATCATTAGTATTCAGAAAGATATCGGCATTACAACGAGCAGAATTTTAGCTCCTGTCGAAGAGAAGCTAAAAGATGAGGGGTTGTACCCAAATTGATATTTTTTAAACTTATATCTTTGAATAGTTATATTGAATTGTATAGTGGTTAGAATTGTTAGTGGTTACAAAATGCTGCGCGGTCCATCCTTGAATACATTCAGTATCCGGAACGAATCCATACTGTTAAGTTGTTTACTTGATATTTAAACACATAAATTGTTAACTTGATATAAAAATTGCATTTGTTAAATTAATTTGTTAGTATATATTTTAGATATCCTTTTTACTAAAAATAAAAACAAAAGAAAGATATCATGCATAAATATGAAAAAAGAAGAGTTAATAATGTCAGACATGAATGCAAAAAAATTACTCCTGGGAAAAAAAGGAACTAAAAGGTTTATTTATATTGATACATAAAAAACAATCATTGACATTAACTTATATATCTCTAGACTACATATTATCAGAAGCCCCTTTTCTTAAACTAATAATGTTGATCAACATTCGCGAACATAATGTAGAAAAAAAACCACATATTGTATTAACCTGGAAACTCAAAAGTCCGAGAGATTTTTTTTCAAGGAATCAAGTTATCTCTTTTTCCTTCTCAAGAGGGGGATGCATTGGATCCAATAATTTTTCACTATTGTTCGTCATGAAATATGAAAGAAAATATATTGATAAAGGAAAAGGTCTTATCTGTTCGGTCCCTGCGATCTCCAAAATGGTCGGATTCCTCCTTCGTCAATTGTTAATCATCACATAAGTCCGCTCCTTATTCTACAATCCAGACGGGAAACATTACACGAACGAGCATTTACAGACTCTTTTTCGTGCAAAAAACTGAGTAAAAAGAACACAATTCGAACCGTCCCCACCGGAACGAAGTATATGCACCATTTTTTTCTTTCTTCCAATCATCCAGCAGCGCGTCTCGAATATATCTTTTTAAGTGAAGGGATCTAACCCCTCTGCACACCCTGGCCTTGCGTCACAGAAAAAACAACGCCTGATTGGACACACTTGTTGTCAGGCGCTATTTTAGAGTGACCTTATAACCTCTCCCGCTCGTAATGAGGGAGAAAATGGCCTTTTAACTGTCCGCCTGCACGTAGGCACTCGACAATCTTGAACCAAGGAAACGAAAAAGGAAAAAAGAATATTTCTTATAGCAGACAATACTACACATACAAAATAGATATTATTTACAGATACAATATAGATTCATATTAGAAATAGGGGTAGATCTTATAAAGAATAGGTGAAAGAGTAAATTGAAGGGGTCTTCGGACATTCCGAGAAATCTCTGTTATTTAAGCTTTAATTTTCACTATACAGAAACGAAGAGTTTCTTTTTCAAATAAATTTTGTTTTGTGCTTGAACATGAAAAAAAATCGATTTCTGTCTTCTTTTTCATTAAAAATTCATACGTATGTCTCATATTATTAATATGTCAAGAAGGAGGAAACACTTAGACAAGAAAAAAAGAAAAGGCGAAAATAAATTGTGTGTTGCTTACATAGTTAACACATAACCCGAACGATTGTACGGGTTCTTGTTTACACAGGAAATGCTTAACCAGCACGATTATACGGGTGCGTTCCTGCATTTTAGGGAGAGATGCTACATTTTTAAAATTATTTTTTACTGTACTACTAAGATCTAAGTCTAACTATAAACTTAAAAAATAATTTTAAAGATGAAAATATTTCCGGTCTTAAAGGGCTAGAGGGGCCCCACATAATGACCTTCGTCTCTGTACCGCTGCGTGGTCACAGAATTCGCATCGAAGATGTGTAGAGAAGTTTGGCCTGGCAACATGCCATTTATCCATGCAATGACTCCATTGTCACCGAAATGATGACGCTCACTTATTTTGAAGGATTGATAGAGATCATAACGTACTTTACATATAAAGCTTTTTCTGCATTCACTTTGTGTACTGAATTTAGAATCAGGTGTAGAGATTATGGTCCCAATATTGCTGTGTCGGAAAATATTGTTCCTGGATCCACAGAAAACGGGCTTCCTTCTTTGACGCATCCAGCCGGTAGCTGTTTTACTTCAATGCACGTATCTCAGCGAAAAATTGCTTTTCTCACTTAGCCATCTGCAAACAATTTAAATAGAAATTATTCTAGCAATAACAACAGTGCCGTCCCTAGAGAGTGTTCTAGCTATAAGATCTCTAAGATGTCGGTCGGACACATATAAATCATCTAACGGATGTTGTAGCTCTTGGGTGGCGTTGGAAACATTCTCGATGATAGTATCTGTAGTTTGGAATTGGTTCCTTATCCTGGATACTACCATTCGAGACACTCATATCTATCGAACGACGTCCGCTTGGACTGGCCAGCTTCAAGACTTCGGGTGAGTCCCCGAATAAATCCGATTCCTAAAACTAATTTTTTGCTACTGACAATCATTTATTAGAATTTTGAATATTGTTTATAGGCTAGATACTACCAGTAAATTGAGACATACGACTCAAAAGTCTTTAAAGCGCAGGCAATTGTACTTAGAACTATCATATTTGGCAGGTACTTTATTTCACCGTTTATTCGTCTTTCAAGGGACTAACGCAAAAGGACATATAAACGAAAAACGTATAATCGAAATTTTACCTTGATTATTACAAATTTAATGTTACTAATGCAAATTCATTTAAAAGTTTTAATTTAATTTCATTAAGATAGTACTACTAGCATAAAACGCAATAATTAAATCTTAAAATTAAACATTTCTCATAAAAGTGAGAGAAATCATACCTTTCTTGCATATCTTGAGTACTTATCAGACATATCTTTTACGATTTATGTGCATGCAGGAAGGTGTCTAATTAAAAAAAATTCAATCGTTGTCTGATGTGCTGATTAAAATAGTGCTGCTGTAAATATTAAGTACGGCATTATGAAACGAATTAAGTTCTTTGAATGTTTTTTCTTTCTTCTTTTGACAAAAGAAAAAAGAAATAAGTTCGAAGTTTTTCAGTGGACTCCATCGCGTCTTTAAAGGAGGGTGGAATAACTTCTTCATAATTGCTTAAAATAGCAGTGGACAATTTTTCTTCTATTAATTCATCAATTGTGAATAATTTCGAGGTCGGGATATCTTTATCACAGTTCACGTACTAAAAAGAAGGAAGTTTTCAAATTTTAGAATGGAGGAAAACGGCATATAACCGAACTTTTGCATCGTATAAACGAAACCATTTATCTTTACAATGGATACGAATGAATCGAGACTATGATGAAACGACGCATAGATGAGAAAGGTATAAACGGTGCTGTATTGTTGTTACTTCCTGGGCAGTAGTTGCTCATTTATAAAGGGTTTTCTAAAATTCATTGAATTTTTAATTAAAATTAGTACAAATTTTTAAGCTTTTCTCCCAATAACTTCGAAGTATATAATTGCATTTTTTTACATTACTATACAATTCTAATAATTAGACTTTTACAATAGCAATCTTATTTTCTTGCATTTTTTTCTAATTTTTATATTTTTTGCAACAATACTTTTCAATGCTTCTTCATTGCATTATACACAAGCGCATTGCTAGGATATTAAATACATTTTTTGTGTGCATCTGATCGTTGCTGTTTAAATTTTAAAAAACTATTATAAAGATAAGCGAATAAAGTGTAAAAAATCATGCTCCTGTATTTAGGACTAGATGATCGATTCTCTTTTAATTTTTTTATGACACTTATTGTCTTACTTATCATTTTTTAAATGTTCATAAGCGTGGAGTTTTACCAAAATCAGGATAAATATGTTTTTGTTTTAAGTAGGTAAAATTTTTTATTAGATTTAGTTATTAAACAAAATGAATTTAGACGGAATTCCTGAAAACTCAGTTCTTCATTAGAAAAATTTTATATATAAAAAAAAGCACATTCATCTGATCAAATACAATAAGGAGAGCATTTTATGAGGAACATTTCTTACAAATATTGACTTATATGAAGAATGATATAGTTTTAAAGACATGTATCTGTAAATATACTTTACAAATAATCAATTTAATTTTATGCGGAATGTTCTCTGCGTGACTCTCTAAATTTTATAAAAAAATCATTCCATATTTTACTCATTCCCCTAAGAAAAAGACTACTCTAATTGAACCGGAGAGTAAAATGGGATCTTCCAGACGTTGCATAGCACAAACATTTTTGCTATATGGATATCATGATAAAGAGGTTCTATAAATCATTTTCCTTTTAGTTGGGCAGAAGTCATTTTTCATTGACATGTTTGGTTATGAGAAACATTTGAAACATCTCATTTTTTATTACATGCGCATATCAAGAAGTCAGCAAAAGTTTGTAATGGAAATGGTAGGTAACTGTAAAAAAATCTTTAAAAATTTTCGTAAATTCTTGCTACAATGCGTATCATAGGAGAGTTTTTATTTTTTGTATTTAAAGGGCTGTACTTTTCCTGAAAAATCAAATCTTAAGTTTTAAAAAGAAAATTGATAAAATTTCATTGCATATCATTACAAAATAACTGCTAGTTCCCGTTAGAGCTCTTGAAAAGCATGACTTCGGTAAAAAAATAACTTACTCAGGACATACTTCGGTATAAAACTATAAAAACGAAATTAGCTGAATAATATGGAACTATTTTCGAGCGGTCTTTCAGAGCAAACATGAACGCATAATTTTTAATATTTCTGTTGCCGTTCCCTCTGTGCCGTTTTCTCCCCATTGAAATATCACTTACCTTTCGTCTCAAACGTTCCATAAATAATCCAAAATATAACCAAGCAAAATTTCTATCTGAAAATATAAAGGTAACAAAACCTTTAAACTTATCATAACAATTTCCTAATGAACCTCAACTTCAAAATAATTAGACTAAAAGATTCAATACTCTTAAATAAAGTATGCAAATTATTCAGGCTTTTAAAAAAATGTGAGCATGAACTGCGTAAGGATAAGCAATTTTACAAAAATGTCTGACTTCAAAAAGTGCGATTCCATAGACATGTGATAAACGCTGTCCGTATTCCTGTACTTGGTTTTAAATAGAAATAAGTAATGAAAAATAATTATAAGTGCTAGAAGTTTGTGTACTTTATTATGGTATAAGTTTTAGTTTTTTTAATATCTTAAGTATATATCTTGCGCTAATCGTAACAAATATTTCCAATTCTATTTTAAGGAAATTATTTTCATGTACATTTCTCTCATTATTTTTTTCAACATACCCTTAACAACAATATGCAGAATTATTGGCTCCACAGCTGTCAGTTATTGAAGGGGTTTATTGCATATAGTTAAAGCTACTTTATTTAGCATCATAAAATTAAGATTTCGCAATGGTTCAAGACAGAGAAAATCAGAATTAAAACTACTTACTTTAAAATGTTTTCAAAATTATAAACCAAACGGAAAACAATAATATTTGGAGGAGTAGGCTATAAAAATCTAATTAATATTTAAATATATTAAATATATTTTATAGCCTACTTATATATGATTTAATTAATACTTAAATATTAATATTTAAATATTAGTTATTCGTAAATTAGAAAACTTCATAATTTTGAAGGAAAAACAATTCAACTTTCGCTTAAATATTATCAAAAGAAAAAGTGAATATAAATAAAGGATTACTTTAGTAAAAAAAGCAATGAAAGGAAAATATTAAATAATATTAAGATTTATTTTACATCAGGGAAGTAATTAATAATCTGATAAAATTGTATAAAAGTTTTATATTGATAGCAGGTTTATTCCATATCCTTTATATTAATAAAAACACATTCTTCATAAATATTAAAACATTAAGCATTGCACATTAAATATGATCAAAATAAAATTTACAGGATCAGGCTTTCAGAATTTTGAATATTTAAAACATAATGTCTTTCGTACATTTGTAACAATCTACAGTTACAAAAGAACTAATAATACATGTTATGATTTAACGTTTATAAATAAAAGAGTGAAATTTAAAAGCATATAAGTTTAATTTATAGTCTTTGTAATATGAAAAAAGAAAACTAGGATATTAAATAATATTAAAATTAGCAGAATACTCGGAGTTGCCCGGCTTTTTGATATTAAACCGTTGTGCCAGACAGGATATTATGAGTAATAGGTGTATTTTCACTCTTGGAAAAGTAAAAAAAAAACAATTGAAAATATTTCCCGTTAAAGTGGAATAACTGAACCAAATTAATAATTCTGTAAACCTGATATAAATTATTAATCAACTGGTTTTTAAACTTCTTTTCAGTGTTCTTCCAGAATGTGTTCTGGCAACAAACAACAGTTGCATTAATGTTCTTGTTGTGTTTAATGTCCGCATATTTGGGTAAAAAAATAATTTTGAAAAATTTATTAAAATTAGACCAAAATTGTACGAAAATGAAACTGGTTTCTTTGAAACGCTAGTTGTTTGACTATTAAGATGGTAATAAAAAAAGTTGCCCATGAGATAATATAATCGAATATTTCAGAAAAACGCCAAAATTGCTTAATTTTTTAATTAACTTTTGGGCTCCGAAAAGTTGTCAGTGTTTTTTCTCTTGATTTGAAGAACACATGTGCCGAATTTCATCAAGATTGTGGATAAATTGTAGATTTGTATGAGGAACACATACAGACACACCATCTGCTTTATATATATAGAGAGAGATTTTCTAAATTGGTTTAACAAAATGAATATCCGCAGCACAAATGTTTAAAAGTTTTTTCAAGAAATTGTTCCTTATTCTTGCATTAATCCAAGGTTGTTTTTCCCAAAATGAAGAGATCAAGCAGAAGACACAAAATTAAAATAACTTTTGCAATGCGTCACAAAATAAATTGTACTTTCTATCTCTACTAACAATAAAGGAAAATGTGTGCGTGCGTTGGCACTCTACAGGACAGACCGTTAGAACTAGAACAACGAAATTAGGCAAACATACTTTGGAGGGTTGGAATGAACACCTCAGAGCCGTTTTCTCAAATTTTAATTAGTTAAAAATTCAGCTAAACTTTGGCGTTTTTCCTTAATAACATCCGAAAATATTATAGCAGAAAAAATTATTTTTACACCATCTAAAAATTTAAAAAATATCTTTTCAACGATATTAATTAAGTTTTGTCTCGGACGATTTATTTTCTAATTTTAATATATTTTTGGCATAATTTACAACAATACTTTTCATTGTTGCAACGCATTTCAAACCATTTTCAATTTTTAAACAAATTTTTAAACGCGTGATTCTCTTCCATTATTGAAAGCTAAGAAAATATCTAAGTGTATTTTACTTTCTTCTTTTATTTGATCAATTTTTCTGTGAAATCTGTAAAGGAGGTCCTCAAGATGATATGCATATAATAACATAATCCTGTAAAAGATTATCGTTGCTATGTTTTAATTCTTTTTATCAGCGTGTTTTAAGCCAATTTGCATGCTGCTGGACGTAAAATGTTGAGTGCCAATTTAATGCTGAAATCAAATGCATATTTTACGTTAATGTAGACAAGGATCAGAACAATTAATGGCTATGAAACGCGGGTTTATTGTCTATAGAAATTTGAAGTTTAAAACTACTTTGTTATGGAAACCATGAATATAAAATCATGCATAAGAGATTCAATTGAAATTTTATTTCCTGCTATCAAGCTGATCGCCGAAAACGGCTTATGTTTTAATAAATAAATTTTCATTCAGCTAACAGTTTGCTGGAAATAAAATGTGCCGAAAAATTTTAATGTTGAAATCAAATGCACATTTTTTAAGAGAAATAAGATAGTGCAGTTGATGCCGACAGCGCACCATTTGATGTTACATGGCACAGACAATTACTTAATACCATTAGAGACTATCATTAGCAGGTGTAAGGCAACTTTTCACCATTTGTTACCCTCGAATTCGGAGCCAGGAGTGCAAGGCTACTGAAAGAACTAAAAAACTAATGTTAAATGTCTATCACAAATGTAATTTAAAATTACTTTGTGAGGAGAATCAGAATATATAATTATACATAGAGATTTAATTGAATTCCTGGCCAGTAATCTGGTCCCCGAAAGCGGCTAGTATGCAATAGATATGCTATTAAATTTGCTCAAATATCGCAATGACATATAAAGGCAGCAAATCGTCATCAATATTATATTATAGCAGTTTAGAAGCTTAAAAAACATTGGTAATTCTATTATTAATTACTTTGTCTAAAATACTACTATTGCTTGATTTCGTAATGATAAAAATACTTAAATAATGAATGCCTCTTAAATATCTAAACATTCTGTAAATTACTTTTTAAAATTATATTTTTTTTCAATTGCAGTCAAAGGATCATTAAAGGCACACCGGCTGCTTTTCTTATAAATTTTCTATTTATAATCATTTCATTCACAAACACATTCTAAAAACTGTTGAATAGGGAGAAAAAAGTCTTTTCAGAGTGTAAATTCTCGATTTTCCGAAAAAGAAGATTTTCTTGCGGTGATTGAGAAACAGATGAGAAGAAAAATAAGGACAAAAAGAAACAGTTCCGCTTTCAGATACGGGAAAAACAAACAAACCCAAGAGAAGATTTTATCTTACTCTTTTCTATAGACGTAAAAGGTAGTATTATCTAGAAAGAAAAGGATTTTTCTTCGCTTTACCATTTTTTCTCACGGATCGTTACTTCGAAATTCCCAAGATTATATTTTTGTAGGTGCAATAGACCTTTAATTGCCGATGCTGCAATAAAAGAAGAAAATAAGTTTTTGTAAGCTAAGAACAAACAATACAAAGTAAAAGGAACGGACCAAGCATTTGAATGCGCTTTTGGAACTGACACAAATCTTAGTAAACATTACCTTTTTACTTTTGAAATAAATAGAAAAATATGTTCTCGGGCTCATGAAAAGCTGAAGAATTCAAAGGGTTTTCCTTTTCCTTTACTCTTAACAAAAATTTTCGTTTCAAAAATATATAAAAAAAATATCAGTTTTTACTAGAGTGAGCACTTCATTACATCGTAAAATAAATTTCAACATTTTTTCCTCCATTTAAGCAAGATACTTTACTAAAATGTTTAATCGATTTTATAATTATTTTGAAATGTTAGTGATGTTTTTCAAATTCCAACAGCTGTGATTGACAATGATTTTTTTAACTCGGCTTTGTGACAAAAACAATTATTACTAACTGAATGAAAAGAAATGGGATTTTTGCGTCTTTAATACATATAATTGAGGACTGGCGTTTCTAAAGACAATGCAGACTCTTTCTGTAATTATGTGGATTCAAAAAATCACATTACTTATTATACTCTCTTAAGCTTATTTCCCTGAATACGTCAAATTTCTTTTTAGTCGGTTTTCAAAATGTATGATATCCAAGCATCCTATGAAATGATCTAGGCAGTATACAAAATAACTAGTTTTACTTTAATATTTCACTCATTTTTCTTAGAAAATCAGAATTTACCTACATTATATGCAAGTCAAATAACTTTCCAGTCTATTCTTTATTCATAAGTATTTCAAATAGGATACATTTTGCTTCTTCATTTGTATTCATATTATATTCTGTATTCACTTAACATTCACTTTGTATTTCTGATATTTTACAAATGTATTTTTACACAAGAAAATACTTTTTTTCAAACTTTATATCTGTAATTTATGATGTAGGTTTTAGATGCAGGCGAAAGTATATAGATAATGCGAAGCATAATATATTGTTGTGAAACAAATATATCATACTTTTCCTTAGGCAATGTTTTAGGTTTGGATTATATAGATAGCTGAAAATATACCTTTATTGTTTTTTCATTAAATGGCTTAAATGTACTCTTCAAGCTATGCAGCTAGCTTGTTAAATGAAAAAGAAGAAGAATGAAATTACGATCAGTTTGCAGGCTTAATAAAATGGTTAATAAAGAATTGAATAACTTCTGAGAGAACAAGGAGATAATCTCAAAAACAAATATATATATATATATGATCAGCTGTGAAACATTTCTTTTTCTAGCTATGTAATAATCCATCCATATAACTGAACAATTTGAAGAGGATCGTGAATGCTTGGGATTCCATAAAAATAAGTCTTATTAGAGAGCCAGACAAAATCATTGAATATGTACTCCATTTAAATGATTCTTACTGACAAAAATTTACGGCAAATTGCATTTACATCTTTCTTCATGAGAGACTTATTGGCCTTTTCTTTGTTTGTATTGTCACATTCCGTAAAATTAAAAAAAAGTTTATCTTTTTCTAAGAATAGCTTAATTTTTCAGGGTTTATTATAACTATATTTGTTGAACTCACTCTCAATTTTACAGTATAAAGCTGTTTTTGAAAATTATTGTATTCATTCCTAAATATTCATCTACATAGCCACTGCAAAATAACACAATTCCTTTGATGCAACATACCAACTTTTGCCATGCTCTTCGATTGCCATTAAACCTAAACTTGAAAATGACAGATATGACAAAACATGCACTAAAAAATATTCTTCATTTAAAATAAAAAATAACCATAAATCTGTCATATTATTAATATACAAATACATCTACGCAAGTTTTATTGGCTGGGTTCCGATGTTCCTTAATTAGAGAGCTGCAAGATTTGCGGTACGTCGACGATCATTAAGTTTACATTACAGGATACGACTAGAAAGATCATTTTCTTAGAAATATCACGCTTCCACTATAAAAAAGAAACCATGTCTTATCGATTATGGAGGAAAGTGTTTCTCCCAAACTTGTAATTCTACTTCTCAAAAATGTCACCGATTAATAAAAAAGAATCAAGCAAACTTCGACAAGATTTGGAACAATTCCAATCAAAATGATAAATGACTTCTAATTAATACGCACATTTCTTTCCACTTTTGGAATGGAAACCCTTATTTCTGTTTCGAAGAAATTGTTTTTATGAAATTTTGGTTCTCCTTTTCTTTTTCATTTCAAACATCTTGTATTCCTGAAAAAAGAAGTTCAATCAACTCTGTTCGATCTTCACGCTTCTCCAGTTACAAGCAGAATTTTTATTTCTGTTAATTAAACCAATTAAACTTTTTAAATTAGCATTGGAAGGATATCTTATGAATAAAGATGTTTTACATAGACAAAAAGAAAATTTTGCTGATGTAAAGGAAAAAAATGTGAAACATATGCTTTTAAACAAATAAAAAAGAATATTTTTTTATGTTTTAAAAATTAAAATGTTCTTAATTAATGACATTAAATACTTTCTCCAGAACCTAAATATATTTTTATAATTCACATGAGAATACGGCATTCATTTCTCTTTCCTGGTTTCTTATTTTATTTCAAATTTAGGTCCAGAAAAGTAGTTTTTAGCTCTCTGAATAATCTTAGCAATGGATGTTATACGCATTAGATAATTTCAGTGCACATAATAATATATGAAAATTAATTTTTTTCATAGTAATTTATATTTATATAGATGTAATTTTTTTTAAAAATTTGTAATTTTTAAAAAAAAATTGTAATTTTTTAAAAAATTACATAGCAGGAAAGGGAGAGAGTAAAATTAAATTATAGTAGACTTTATTTTGTGGGGTATGTACCATTTTTGGATGATGGATTTCCAATATCATTAAAATGAGTGAAATTTGTTAAATTATTTTCAGATAGAAAAAGTTAAGGTATATGAATTACTTTCCATTTGTTTGGTCTGCAAGTCTTAAAATAAAGCAATGAAATTTGTTAACCTGTATGTTCAGTTAGCATCTCTGGGAGAAATCTGTCAATGTTTAAAAAATGAGAAATTGTGGTAAGGTTGCTTAAATATTTTCTGGAAAAAATAATAATAATAAGCGGTTATAATCTCAAATTATTGATCTAAAAATATATTGTAAAAGGATTTTTAATAATTAAATGTATTTTATTATCAAATTCTGAAAAAAATCAAAATTCAGTATTTAATACTTTATTGAAAATATCATTTTTAAGTTTAAGAAAGGTACTTATGAAACTTGGTTCAGCTATTACTTTTTTGCAAGCATTATGTTATATACCATCTTAGACTGAAAGAAAACATTTTAATTACTTAATTTTTATTTCATATGGAGCCATCACTTTTTTCATTTACCTACTAGCTGATAACCTCGATTTTATTCGGGACGAAAATACCTTCATGTGCAATTTTTTAAATGAAAAATACGTATTTATATATCTTACTATAAAAAAATAAAATTATTTTACAGTATCAGAGTTTTTCAAAAATTAAAATGAGAATATCACATGAAACGAACATTTTTTAAAAACTGCCAGAAGCTAATTTTCTCTTTAGTATAGTAATAATTTTTAGAGAATGATATAAAATTTTATTTACCATCATAAATTCCAACACGGTGTGAAATAAATAAAATGGTTTAAAAGAAGTGAAATATTTTCATTCGATATGAATGGCAACAATAATGTTAATTCTTTTCCTAGATTGAAACAGATTTTAATTAATAAGATATCGCTTATTTATCAATTGCCATCAAAGCAATTCTGAAGATTTTCTTATTCTTCATATCATTTGTGATCAAAATTTGAAAATATTCTAAGGAGTAATTTGGATTTAAATGCATCAGATATACAGAAAGGTAAAGTGTTCTCTTTTTTTTTTCTTGCAAAATAAAATCCAGCCGACGATGGAACTTGGAACCAACCGACTCGCTGCTGAGTACTTTCCCGACAGTACTTTTAGGAAATTTCTTTGATAGGCATTTCAACAAGGTGTTCTATACCAAATACAAATTTACCACTGTGTTTGGATTTCTATAATATTTTCACGTTTCACTTTATTTGTATATATACTTCATAGTATTTATGAACAAAATTTGAAGAAAACTTATGTAGTAGTTTGTACTTCTATACCGTATAAAACATATGCAGGTTTCGCTTATTTTACAATATTGCTTAGAGCCGAGGTACGTCAGCATAAGGCGTGGAACTGTGTATGCGCAGTGGAAGCACTCCTTCATTAAAAAATAACTGTTAAAATAAATGTCGCGAAAACTTCACGAAAACCTTCCTCATGTTTCATAGTGATTATGAGCAAAAGTTGAAGTCAATCTCTTGAATTTAGTTTTCTATAAAGCACAAAATAATTGGCCCACCAGTTTTATTGGTATAGATTTCAGGAAAAAGATTTCTCCTTCATTCCTAAACTTCTTTCTTAGACGCTTGAACCTTTGAGTCATAGCTTTTATTATCTATCGCCAGTTTTTAGGACATATTTTTTGCCTTCTTTCTTATTTTTATGGTGGAATTTTGAGCTCTATTTTAGGTGCAAAAATATAATCTGCTCGGAGATTTAGAAGTGACGATATCTTGAAAAAATGTTAAAGCGAAGTAAATTCTTTTTTCCTGACAATGCTAGATTTAAAGTTCGTACAAAAGAGAAGGATAAAATGTTCTGCAGGGTTTTTATCTGTATCTTAAAGCACATTTCGTTCTTTTAAACCTTTTCCCCATTCTCATCTGTTGTCCAATCATCGCAGCCTTATTTCTATTTTTTTAGAGTGATTCAAGTAGTTGGACTCCAAAAAATTATTTTTTTCCTCTCAACGGTTTTATGAACCTGTTCTTGAATGAAATGTTTGTTAAATTGGAAGTGTATAGGAATTCTAGTTTTTGTAAAATCTATAAAGGTCTTTCTAACTGCAATTGAAAAACTTTCACTGTGTAAATGACAAAATGTCTAAACGTTTCCAAGATAAATTCAGCGCATATATCTAAAACGCTTGAAGTAGGAAAATATTCTCAACTAAATGGAACTTGAGATTTTCGTAAAATAAACTTATTATTGTAAATATTTATTTCATTGTACCGTGTGTTATGAGATGTGGTCAAAATGTTATATACCATACATATATGTTCGATAAATTTTTTTTTACTATGTTTACTGCTATAATGTTAAAGAAGCTTCACATTAATATGTTGGCAAAATAAATGTAAGAAAAGCAAAAAATAAAAAAAATGCATAAGTGCTGTTAAATACTCTACCCAACGAAAAAAGTACATATCTAAAAGAAGCCTTAAATGATTTGTTGTTTCAGTTGAATTATTTAATTCCAACAAAATATTAACATACTCTTTTGCGGTTTATTTTAAATTCTTTAAGGAAACGAGTTTGACTGGTTTTAAAATTATTTTGCTTTAGAATATAATGCTTTTACAAAGACACATAAGTGTAATAATAATACTCAATTATTAGAAATAAATATTTATGCATTATGCATGGTTATTTAACTGATTTAATTTACCGTTACGGTTAGCGGTTATGCCAGTTATATCAGCAAACTAGAGTTGGCCTGATTAAAGAAATGAATAATTAAAATTCATATCCTGGAAATACTTCTGCCATTTTTACTCATAATTTTTATTATGTTCAGAATAAGGCATGTAAGTTTCAAATATACACAAAGAATAATTCATTGATTGATTATATTAGCATCTATTTTTGAAGCTATGCAAGAGCTGTTTGGGGACTGACCTTGTAATTTTGAACCATCTTCACATAACTTGTCTACGGCTGAGAATCCCAATCCCATGAACTGGTACAGCAGCCGTAATGGTTGCAGAAACAGGGGTATGGGGCAACGTTCTGTCTGTGGCTGAGGTTGGATGTTTAACGTGAAGGATTTTACATGCAAGTTCATTTCATGTACATGGCATATCTTCTGTGTAATTGGGTCTCAAAATTCCGGCTCCCCGGATCAGCTTACTGTACCTTCTGACGTGCTAATTCACGATGGCGAGGGTGGGTGCCTGCAACCAATATAACTTCTGGTTCCGTTGATACCACAGAAAACGTTTTTTTCATCAAAATGTTTGAATTAATTATATACATAGCCGCTCATTGATATATAACCGAACAACTGGATAATCTGTTGAATATACATTTCTAGATCTCTAATGTTCATGTTTTGTGATGCCTCTCTAGAAATAGCAGCATACGAAGTCTATGGATTATGATTCCCGATCGATTAATCAAAATTAAATATACTGTAATATCGAGAACCTTAAAGTTATTTTCAATTAAAGTACATACACGCAAGCAATACATCTCTTCGTGTGAAAACTTATTACTTTGAATGTCCACCTGCATTCGAAGTTTTCGCCTGAGTTTCAAAAATTCACTGTGTTATATAATGAACCTCTATAACATCATGTTCTGACAAATATCTGACTGCTCAATAGATTTTAAGATGGTCTGCAATACTTCGTTTGTTTCATTCAGCGTAAAATTCTTTGTCTGTGTTTCGTCTTCAGCGTAAAATCCTTTGTCTGCGTATCGTCTTCATATTTTCCGTCCTTCCCGTCTACATGTTCAGAAATACTTTCTTCTCTGTACATATTAGATAATTTAGTTATCATACAGGGAAAGTGTGACGGGAAAAGAAATGTCTATATCTTCTCAACTCTCTACCTCATCTCCACCAGCCCTTTATATATATATATTATTTCACATACCAAAAATAAAATGTAAAAATATTTATTTTTGTAAACACAGGTTAAACATAATTGACCCTAGAAAATAAAAACTATGCGAATTCAAATCTGCGGAGTGTTTCTTTTTGTTTCCTTCCAATTTTTAGTTGATACAATCTGCATAAAATATGGTTTATGAATTGAAATTATTGTTTAAAAATTCAAATGAATTATACTTTCTTTGGAAAATTCATTTAATCTATAATATAAAACAGAAAATACAAGTGTCTGTCGGTCACAAGAACGCCTCCTAAAAGGTTATCGGTAGAGACATAAAAATTTGCACACGACATTCTGGACTACATTTCTAGGTCAACTGTGCCATTTTCAACATTCAAAATTAATTTGTTCTTAAGATATTTAATTAAATAACGAAAATTAGCCGCAATGAAGCCTAATGCGCAGAAGTTTTTTGCCAATAACTTATGAAATATTTTTTGCACGGCAATTATTTTTGCTCCACCTGAAAGAGAAATAAATTATCTTTTCAATGATACTAATTCCATTGTTATACATTGTTTCTTTAATTGTAGTTATCGCTTCAAAATTTAATCTTAATACAATTTTTAACAATACTTTCTATTCTTATAAAATTAAATTCAAGCCGATTTCCTGTTTATCAAATCCTTCAGTCACGTACATCTACCACCGTTAAAGTTAAAATAAGGGAATGTTTTTTTTTTAATTTTTATTTCAAGGGCAGACTTTTATTTCCAGTATTATGTACTAGAATATACTCTTTTAATATGGTTGCACAGTAATCCGGTTACTGTGCAATTGTATTAATTACTCTTTCTATGAGATGTTTTGTTTAAATTTCAAAATTTTTTAAATGGTCCTTATGTGTGTGTTAAATTTTCAAGGTAACTTTGCCCGATTTCTATTGAAGGGAAAAGAATTAAGAAGGAAAAAAAGTCATTTTACCGGTCTATGTGTCCTAAGAAGTCTTCCTAAACGATGAGTAGTATCGAGATTTGCGCATGCCATTCTGATGTCAGTTTCTAGATCAATTGGACTTTTCTAAATTTTCAAAAATTATTACTTCTTAAAATATTTAAATAAATAACAAAAATTAAGCCAATTTTTCGGCGGATTTTTGTTCTAATTTTTTCGCCAATAACTTATGAAATATATATTGCGAGTAGGTGATATATACACCATCTGAAAGAGCAGAAATACATTTTATAGATCTGAATTGAAATGACATACATTCTTTTCCTCCAATTTTAATAAACATTACGAAATTCATTTCAAACACAATCTGTCACAATGCTTTATATTATTGTGATTAAATTCAAACCGATTGATTGTTTTAGCAAATCCTTCATTCCCATGTCTTTGTCTCTGTTAAAGTAAGAATATTGCTGTCGTTGAATATTTACAGAAAGGCAGAATTTTTGCTTACGCTTTTATTTCGTAGCTTCTACATCTTTCAATTTGTTTTCACAATAATCGAATGGCGTTAGTTATTGACTCTTTCTATGTAATGCTTCGTTTAATTTTTGCAAATTTTTAAATGATCCCAATGAGCATGTAAATTCATTCTAGGTTATTGAGTCCGGTTACTACCAAAAGGAGAGAACCTAAGGAGAAATAGAAGGAACACTCTGCGGCGTTTTTCTGATTAGGCACACAGACACAAAAAAGAAGAGAATGGTACTTTCGACAACGGTAATAAAATGCAGAATGTGAAGCAGCTTCTATTTTCGCCGTAGCAATGACGAGAAAAAAAATTGTAGCAGCAGGGATTGCTAGATTCGTGGCAGGTGGTTCAAAGGTTTGCGACAAAAGGAAGAGAGGGGTTGAACTGCTGGTCGTGGGGGATCAGGTAACACAGGAGTGGACGAACGAAATTCGAAAGATGCTTCTGAGAAAAAAAAAATTTATTAAACTTAGAATATTATAAGTACGTATGCTTGAAAATATCTCGGGTTTATAAACTAGTTGAAGATAATAATTGAAAAACGCAACGAGTTAAATGTAACGAAAACTTAACTTGTGGTCTCTTTTAATCAAAATTCTAGATCTGTAATATCTCAAATATTGGACCAAATTCGTCGAAGGGCAGATTGTCTGTCTCCCTCTCTGTATATATGTGAACATAATGACTCAAAACTTCAACGAATTAGATAAAGAAAAACGGATATGTTATCTTGACACCAGAATAGTACAACTTCATCAAATTTTGTACTAAATAAGTCAGTTGAAAATAGTTTAAAATGCATACTCGATTCCTTTCAATGAACCGCTTAGCTAAACAAAAAATGCGCCATTTTATGTAAGTATACGCAAAAATAAAGGAGAGAACATCCCCGCTGGTTTGAGTGAAAATAACTATAGTGTTTTAGTTTTAAATAAGACAGATCAAAATGACAATATGTTGAACTTTCTTGCTTTGCTTTGAAAGATAATAAAAAGTTGAGAATTTATTTTATAGAAGTTTCAAGTATAAATAAAAATAGTAAAAATATTATAGATTCTCTTTTGAAATGATGATCAAATTTTATGCTTTTACATCTATAGACAGCATATGGTTCTACAGAAAACAGTCCTGGATTGACGATGATTTTGAGAAAGCTGTCAAAGGAATTCTGAAGCCAGCAGAATACATTGAGGTACATTGCTTATTTAACTAGTATATTATATAGAAGTATTTGCTGTATACATTTTCCAACATTATGCTGCACCAATTAATTCCTTTTTTTATAATTGAAATAACTTTATTGGAAGGATATTGAATTTTTTTTTCTGGAAAATCAAGCATTAAGGAAATATCAGCTATATTTATTTATAAGTGAGTTCTAGAATGCCTAAATAAATTTACATTCCACACCGTAAAGGCAATTGGAGACACTAGCCAGAACATGATCCAGAAAAACATAGCGTTAAAAATTTAAGTTAAAATATTATTTTTCAAATTAATAAACTAAGGCAAGGCACTAAGGTGATTTTAAATATTTTAAGTCACATTAGAAGAACTGTAAAATGAATAAAACAAGAAAATATCTTGGCATAATAATTTCCTAATAAAATATTTAGGAAATATAGTTACAATTGCTGCTTGTACAACTCAAATACGTGTCCTAAGACACATAAGAAATCCCGATCATTTTCGTATACCCTTTTCACGATAAATTCTGAAAGGATAAATGGACTATTTAATTTTAATGATTACGAAAATCACTTTGTAAAATTCATGAAAATGATAATTTGTTGTCAATTATTTAAAGAGCCTATTCCTAACTGCATTTATTTTAAACCACATATTTTGATGATATACTCACATTAAAACACCATTTTCCTAGATACCACTCAAGAGTAGCATATCATACATAGCCTTGAGAACCGTATTCGTAAAAATTCCAAATGTAATTAGCCCTTAAACATTGTTGCAAAATACATGAAGTATCATTTTAATAGACCAAATAATATTACACAAAATGTTAAATATATATGTATAGAGCAAATTTATTGAGTGTATGATAATTTATTGCTTCGTATAATGTAGGTAATGAGGAAATGATTAAAATGATCAAATCTCTAAAAAAGTATATTAAAAAAAAGCATTTTTTTAGGGAATTTCCAAACGTCATTAGTACAAGATATTTTATGATATATTTACGATGTTGCTATGATATTCCGAATTTCGCACAGCATCGTACATATATATATAGTATTAATATTTTAGAGCATCTTGAGCTATGAGGGATTGCTCAACAAATATTTTATAGTTCTTTGACAAAAGCTAAAAGAAACAATTAAAATTGTTCTTTTCATTCCGTTTTCTTTCCTAAACATTTTTATCTTTTTATTTAATTATTACACACTAATAAGATCAATGAAATGCTATTTTATACGAGTAATTGTAGTTTTTATTTGTACTAAAATTGAAAAAAGATAGAATACGCCACTTAACAGATAAGTTAAATCGTCTTCTGAAACAACAAAAGAAATTATAAAGTTGTAATCGGCTTATAAACCTAGATGGGGAATTAAGGTTCCTCCCAATCTTTTCTCGTCGCTGATTGTTCTTTTTCCGAATCTGACACTTTTGCGTGGAAATAGCACTTAATATCGTCACTGTCATAGAAGAAGAAAAAGAAGGAACCCTAAATTAGATTGCAAATATTTTATAAGCATCAACGAAACACGATCTGTCATAAAGAGGTTTGTTTTTTATTAAATCAAAGACAATGTTTCTAAAGTAGTATGTATTTTCTGAATAAAAGTAAAACATATACCCTAAAGCTGCCGGATCTGTTTGCAAGGGTCGATTATATTAGCCTCTAATTCTCGAATTATATTCTAGAACTATTTGTAATGTCAGATATGCGTTACATGTTAAAACACGTTTAAATGAATAGATTAGATTCAGTTCTTTAACTTTTGGCTAAAGATTAAATTTCAGTGCATTAAAACAAATTATGTACATTTATTTCGAAAGTAAATAAATAAAATTTGTTATGTTTTCTTAGAATCATTAAAAAATTTATATTTGTAAGTGTTAGAGACACTTCCTTAATTAAATGTGATAATTGTGTCATTTGAAATCAATTCGAAATTCAATTACTAACGTTCAGCCTCAGACCTAAGAACATAGCTTTCAATATTACGAAAAAATATTAATTCTGCTATATCCATTGCATTTAAACAAAACGGTTTAAAGTCAGATAAAAAATGTTGTGGAATTCTTCCCAAGTAAAAACTATTAATGTCGTCTCCAATTCAGTTTTAGCGATATTCTGCGATTCGAGCAGAAAGCACTTGACAAATTGGAAATTCCATTTATGTATACTTAGAAAAAATATAATAATATTAAAACAATTAAAATCATCACGTTATTTCCTTATATCTATATGATAAATAATTTTCCTAGCTTTATTCTTTTATACGTTTCACGCAATGTTATATTTTCAAGAACCACTATTAAAATTATGAATTTGATTTTTAGTAAAAATTATTTAAGAAAAAAAGAAGAGAAAACATCAAAATACAATGCATGCGTTAGATTCCACATCTCCTCAACTACAGAACACTTTATTTCTGGTAAATTTAGCTGTGGCTAAAAATTTCATTAAATATAGCCATGAGTTTCTTTAGATATTATTATAAAGATTTATTTTAATAGATTAAATAAGAAAGTGAGGGTTTTCTTAAGAAAAATTTATTCAGAACAAAAAAGAATGAAATTCATTTTATCATTACAACAATATGCTATGTGTATGCTTACGGCATAATATTTTCTGATTTTTATCTCGGTACGGCAATAAGTCTCTCTGATTATTTTATAGTTAAATTTTGATTGATTAACTTGTGATCATTAACACTACTGTAATCCTTTACCTTTTAAAAATGGAAAATAAGCAGCCGGTCAAGAATTCTCAGTATCTCAACTTTGCCAGCTGACATTGATACCAGGAAATTATTATAGATTCCAGTCGTTTATAAGGGACAACTGATTAAGAAAAGGTTTAAAATTAACGATTTTGACAATTAGAGATATTTAAACTAAAATGATATAAATATTTTACATTAGATTCACGCAAAAAATAGACCTAAAAGAGTAAAAGACGAGTTCAACATTCGTGTTATAAAATTAACTTCATGAGGTAGCAGCCAAAAATGTCACAAAATAAAGAGATCTAGCTTCATCTAGAGCTACAATTAGGTTCTTCTTTTTCTACTTTTTAATTTATTAAGTTTTAAAACAATCAATGCAAATATTAATACTTTCACTTGCAAACGTATTTCTATCTATCACATGCGCGATTTAAAAGATAATAAAAAATGATACAAAGTACTAAGTAAGGCTAATTTTATATTTTTAAGCTGCAACAGAAATTTGAAATATTGTAATATTCAAGTGAAAGATAAATCAGGATATGGGGGATTTAACTCTAATCTAAATAAACTCAGAAAACTTTTTTGTCACATGGATAATAAATTTTTGATAGTTTCGAAAGGAAATGGGATACAGTTCCTAGAACAAAACAATCGAAAGTTGAAAGGAAATTTAATCTTTTTGGAAACTATTCATGTCCCAAATTATTTGAAGAATCCGCGCTGTAATTTTTGGTTATGAAAGATTCTTTATGAAAAGGATATCTTTCCATCACGATTTATAAGTTTTAAGCGGCTGAATTAATATAAATAAATAATATGTTTCAATCTGAAGAAGAGTGCATATTGAGCCTAGTTTCCAATTCCATTCCTTTATAAATTACAGAACTATAAAATAAATAAAAAGAAACAATAAAAATTTCTTAAAAATTGCTTCTCTCTTAGCAGAATTAAGAATTTCATTCCAGAAGTAGAAAGATACGTGAATATTAATTAGAAGTAATTTATCAATTAGATTGGAACTGCTCCAATTCTTGTTTCACATTTTTTCATTTTGAAAGAATTTTTTGAGATGTAGAATTACAACTTTTGGATTAACATATTTTAAGTAATCGATAAGTGTACGGGTTTTTTTTTCTTTTTTCATGGACGTATATAAGATTTCTAAGAAATTTATTTTTTTAAACACGTCCAGTGTAATTTAATTTTAACGATCTACCTTGAACCACAAAACCTGCAGCTTTCTAATTAAAAAAACTGAAGAGCCAAGCTAATAATGCATTCAAACAAATAATGAATGCATGAATATATTATGAAATGAAAAAGATGATCTATTTATTCTTATTGTTTTGGAATAGAATTTTATTTTCTTTAAAATCTATCAATTCGTTGTTCTACTGAACCGGAATGCATGATAGATGTTAAAACGAAATGGACTCTTTAAATTGTTTTCAGCAGACCGCTTATAGCAATTATATCGTCGTCGTTCAGGCAGAAGTCACCAAGTCCAAAACTGTAGTTTCGAGATGTGTTCATTTTAAACATAATTATTTTGAGTCGTTATGATAAATAATAAAAAAAAAATCACATATTTATAGCTCCAACCGTTTATTTACTGATGTTTAGACCGCTGATGTTCAACTGGTTTCTATCATTATACAAGTAATTACAAATTCTAATTGACTGCAGTAGTCCGTCAAACGGTTTTTGTGGACTTAGCGACTTCTGTCTGAAAGACAACGATATATACTATGACTGAAAATAAATATGAACGACTACTACAAATGACTGTTTCCCAAGTAAATTTTTCAGTTAAAATAGTTTATATGTTCAGTAATTTACAGTGAAAGCAACTTTAAAATATAATCTTATTGATTGACCACTTAAAAATGGAAATGACAAAGAGTATGTTATGAAAATGGTTTAAGAAATGGTACACATTATGAAAAAGGCTTAATAATGGTAAAAATTTATAATAAGGCGAAATTTTCTAAGTAAATCTCGTTAACAGTTCTACGTGTACAAATTTCCAGTCTAAAATTAACTCACTCTAAACATTAAGAATATTTCCTCATCCCCACGATAAACTGAAATTCTTTACCAATAAATATAATAATTTAGAGCAAAGATAAACAGAGATTTCAAATAGAACTTTGAGATATTTACTTTCGAGAAAGAAGATAGTAAAAAAATAAATGTCTTGTTCCTGTGAAATTGCAAAGCTTTCTTTAAAGTGCAGCACAATATTTCTAGTAAAAAACAGCTCAAGAATCATCCTTTTCACACATCCCTTTGATGGCAGTTAATCTTTATTGTGAATTTGAAGATCTGTTTGCTGGTATTCTAATATTCGCTCTGCACCATAATCTGCAAGATTTTCATTAACACAGAGAAAATGTATTTTAAGACTTTTATTGAAATATGATTCAAATATCCTTTGACTTGAGGTTTTAATTGTAAATATTACATAAATGTATCTTTATGTGGAATACATCGTTCTCAGGCTGGGTCTGCTTCCAAAATATTTCCTTCTTATGATGCGCACTTGAATTTATTTTGGATTCAATGTAAATGCAAAATTCATATTTTTTTTCGAAACAATACCAGCTAATATGCAAATCCCGTTTTTTATTGTTTCGATTGCCATTTATGTTTTTTAGCGCCATGGAAGAACAAACAAGCGGTTAGTAGAACTGCTAAACATTCGTTTTGTTTTAGGATAAATATTCATGCCTAGTCTTCATTTCTTGACATTTTGATTTAAAAGAAAACGCCATTTGGGTTAAATTGGTGCTAAATTTCAACTCATTCATTCATCAATAAATTGCTTTTATCTAGAGAATAAATGGAATCAAATCCATCTTTTTAAATAAGAATTCATAGTACTTAATATAAAACAATCATCATTAACTTCAAATCAGAGTACATATCTACTATATTCTACAAATTACATAAAAGTTAGAATTCGTTACATATATATTTTGATTGTAGTTCAAAGAGGAAATCCATTTTGCAATAGATCGACAGGGAAAAAATAACAAAGTCGTACTACTATAATTTTTATGAGCTTATTGTGTTCGAAAACTAGATCAATATTTACTCTTTTCTTTAAACAAGAGCCTTTAGTGTCTTACACACCGTGAAGATGAGAGATCCCACAAAATTACTATCTTGAAAGAAAAGAAAAATTAGACTATGTTCTCAAATTTGGCACAGATATGCGATGACTATCACAAGCTTCCTTACTATATTCCTTCAAAATGACTTTTGCTCATGATACGTTTTCCCCTTCATTACATCGATCTATTTAAAGGAAAGAATTTTAATAATCATTGAAGGAGAGCGGTACTTTTTCATAGTCAGTATTTTGAGACAGATTTTGACAGATGCGTAAAAAAACTTCAAATTGTCATGGAAGTCTTTTTTTAATTTAAATATTTATTTTTCATAATATTTATGTTTGAAGTTAAATCTATCTGAGTTGTCACAGCAATAATTGTTCGGCTGTTGCCTTGTTAAAAGATATTCGTTTGATTTTATTTTCACTATGGAGTCAACCTATTAGAGCAAAATAGGAATGTCATAAATGGTTAGGAATAATATAGATCCTTTTTCATATATGCGATATAGGGTTTGATTCCTTTGAATGCAATTTAGGAAAGGAAATCATTCGTAAATCAATTCAAATTTTGAAAGAGAAGTAATAAAATTAAATCAGAGTGCTCAGTTATGGTAAGCTTCTAGTCACTCTTAACTTTTATTCCATTAATTAATTCTGTATCCATTTTTACCAGAAAATTGATGATAATCGTTTAAATTTTATTTATAAGAATTATAAAATAAAATTCGAATATGCATCAAATAAGCATCTAAAATATTTTACCTTGCATGTCTAGTAAATGAAAAATTATCATTTTTGTACTTCATATTTGATCAAACATAAATAGGTAATTTAGAAATTAAATACAGTGATTCTTTAATTGGCAGTTACCCTTCATTTCTTTGATATCAAACTGACTATAATTTAGTTTAAAAACACGATTTCTGCTTGTGCATTTTAATAGAAATTTTATAAATAAAGACATAGCTTTAAAACCTCAAATAATCATTAGCAGACTAAAAGAATTATTAGCAGATTCTTCTAAGTATTTACTTAAAGAGTGGAAATTTTCTTTTCAAATTATATCTAAACAGTATTCAATAGTATTTTTAATAATTCAATGCTCAATAATTCTCAATAGTATTTTTATTAATTCAAAGCTCCATAATTTTCAATAGTATTTTTAAAAATTAAAAGCTACTTCTAGCAGCTTTTTCATACTAAAGAAGTCGATTATTGCAAAATCCAGTGTTTATTAGCAGTGCGTAACGTAAACATGCAAAGGAAGATTTTTTTAGAAAACTCTTGTATGATTTTCTAATTAATATAAATTAAAAATGTGAAATTTTTCTGACTAAATGAAACAAAATTAAATCTTGCAAAGACTTCTAAATTAATGACACTCATAAGTCATAACATTTTAAATTAGATAAAGGCATAACTTTTTGTTGAAGAAATTCTCAAAATCGCTGCGTTTTATGCAATATTTATTTCAAAATTTCTTTTATCCTTCTACCATCACTCAAAATCGTCATCTTTCTCTTCATGAGTAGAAAACTAATTGTGTAATTTAAAGATGCATTTTCAACTTTGGCGTTAAATGGGAAATTAAAGAAATGTTTACAGTTATTTCATAAATGCTGGCTTCAGTTTTCATTAGCTAAAAAATAAAATAAAATATAAAAATATAAAAATAAAATCTAAAAAATCTAAAATTATAATTACCTTAATGTGAGTGGACATATGATTAATAACTTCAAGATAAATTATAATTCCCGTTGATTAATTAAAATGTAGTGATATCTTTCTATAAGAAATATAAGGTTCCTAAAGAAAAAGTAATAATAATATTCATATTTATAATATTCTCTTTTTATCGAGATTATTAATTTAATAATTTAAGCATAATCATTTGATAACTTTTTCAGACTTATAGAAAACCAAATGGAGCTCATTGTTGCGTGACTAATATAGTTTCTAAGTTTTTATTTTTTTATCTGCGTATATTTAAATTATTTTTAAAGTAGGGGCTCGCCGATAACTTACGAAATGTTTTGAGTAATCTTTTATAATTTAGAAAATAAAAATATTATTTATTCCTAAATTCAGCTTTTATTATTTTGCTATTCGCAATTCTGTGTTGTAACCTCCAGAACCTAAACCCTGCGAGTAACGAGCATTTTTCCATTTCAACTATATCGCAACTTCTCTTCCATAAAGTAAATATAATAGAATTGATCTATCAGGCTCATCACATCATGCATTAGATAAAAAATTTACTTCTTAAAAGCCGAACAACCTTTCTTGACTGCATCGTGTCTGACAAAAGAAAGAATTCGAAATACATAATGCTAACAGATTAAAAATTAGAGACTAAATTATTGCGTTTACCCTAGAATCAATTTATTACATATAAAGTTTCCAGCATGGCCAGCGAAATAAAGTGGTAGAACATCTATGCCAAATTTTATCGATAAATGAAAAGAGTATTTACTTCAAAACTCCCATTTCAGTAAATCAATCTCTAATTTATTCTGTATCTTTATTTTATCTTATTTTGCTATTCGCAATTCTGTGTTGTAACCTCCAGAACCTAAACCCTGCGAGTAACGAGCATTCTTCCATTTCAACTATATCGCAACTTCTCTTCCAATAAAGTAAATATAATAGAATTGATCTATCAGGCTCATCACATCATGCATTAGATAAAAAATTTACTTCCTAAAAGCCGAACAACCTTTCTTGACTGCATCGTGTCTGACAAAAGAAAGAATTCAAAATACATAATGCTAACAGATTAAAAATTAGAGACTAAATTATTGCGTTTACCCTAGAATCAATTTATTACATACAAAGTTTCCAGCATGGTCAGCGAAATAAAATGGTAGAACATCTATGCCAAATTTTATCGATAAATGAAAAGAGTATTTACTTCAAAACTCCCATTTCTGTAAATCAATCTCTAATTTATTCTGTATCTTTACAAAGAAAATTTTAATTTCATATATTATAAATATTTAGAACTATGTAATAATCTTTCATTTCATCTATTCATAATTAAAAGTGCATGCATTGGTAACAATTTAAGCCTCAAAATTCAGATTACTATTAGAAATTTCGCTTTTTACTTTAAAAAAGATTGGGCTGCCATAATGTACAGAGTGATTCAAAATTCTTCGTAAATCTGTTTCTGCAGGAGAGAAAAGCCAGCCAATATCTCTTAAAAAAATGACCTGAAATGCTAAACGATTGAGCTGGAGGTCACGAGAAAATGCAGCAGTTAACAAATGCTTAGATGGCGAATATGTGCCTTGTTTATGAAGTAGTTGATAGCAACTTAAGACCAGTGACAAAAATTTTCCAAATGCCTAGTATTTTTGAAAGGGTTGTTGATGCATGACATCTATGATGCGTGCAGAATAGTGAACGGTAAGAACTGGGCGAAGTTGTGAAACTTGACGCGTGCACATTTTGTCTAAGTTTAAAGTATCGCCATATAAAAAGTCTTCATCCGTTATTAGCTTGTGATTTCTGCAACTTTGTGTGTTAACTAGATTAATCGGAAGCTTTTCTATTTATAAATTCATTTGATAATTTGGTTTCTTATATGCTTTCTGCATTCCCTAAATGTGTCTTCGATGAGGTATGAAACAGGCAATATGGCTTTATAGCAAAATGCTCCAATCAGATTTTAGGATAATAAAATTCAATCTACTTGTCTAAAGGTACCAATGAATTTTTAAAAAAAATAAAATAACAAAGTATAAAGAAATCTAATAGGGAAAATGCATATCAGGATAAGGAAATTTAATATTCTTCTGGGTTGCTTCGGATTCAAAAAACATTTTTATCGTTAGGAATCTAAAAAGTTAGCCAAATCTTTATCTATATCTCCAGCTAACATAGGAAATGCATTTTAATCTCATTATCTATTGAAGTAATAACAAAAATTTAAAAGACATTTTTACCATACTTTCAATACAGAAGCTTTCCATGCATGGCATATTCTATGGGAAGAGGAAAATGCTCAATGACACATTCGAAAAATATCGAAGTGGTCATTTGTTCTGTAGAGATTCACATCGCCTCTTTTAATGTTTTCTGTCGAACTTTTCAAAGTTTTTCCGTTGATTCAATAAGAGGAAGACTGATAGCCCATAGCTAAAATCTCATTCCCTTACAGTATCATTTAGAGAGTTGGGCATACCACCAGTCCCAAAGAGTTGTTCGAGGATGTTTGATATATTTTGAATCTCTCCTATCTTCTTTACTGTTATCTTATTTCCAATTCCGTTTCGATTAAAAGATATAAAAAAAATTGTAAATATGCAATTAATTATTCATTTATATATGTTTTCTTTCAAAATTAAGAATTTTGTATTAGAAGAGTAGCATGTTGTTAACCAAAAAAATTCTGCATTTTTTTCTAAAATGATATAGCTTCCAATAAGATATAATTGCAGAAAAGAGAGGAGATGAAAATTAAATTCAGTATTTATTTCCAGGAAATATAAGCAACAAATAATTAGTAAAAGATTAAGCTTCGAAATTTTCTAAATAACAATACAGATTCTTTGCTTCTGAGGCATTACAGATTGGTTATTTCCGTGCGGTCAAAATTTGCCAATGATCTTACTCTTCCTATACCTTCTGATTGTAAGAGATTTTCTTGTGTATTCACGAGAATAAGCATATTAGAAGCTTGCTTTAATCTTTCATGAATTAGTAATGTGGTCTAAGGGCAACATCTCCAAAGTAAAAAAGTCAGGATCATATGTTAAGTAACATCTCAAAGCCGAGATCTGCAGAATCTTTAAGCGAGATTGTGTCATTAAGTACCGTGGCCTTAAATTATAGAATTTATTTTCATTATACGCTGGCACCAAAAGCTATGGTACAACTGGTTTTTACGTCTAATTTGAAATGAATGAATGTAGAAACAACAAAATTTGGAGGAAATGTGCATTAAACAGTTATTTATTGAATGCGACATAGAAATTTACATAAGTTAAACGCAAAATGATTTACAACAAAAAAGTACTCTTGAGAAAGTCCATTCTTGGAGAAAAAAAGTACATCACAGTTTTATGTGGTAAAATGTCTTAGAAACATTGCAAAAAACTGGGTTCTAATTAGGAATGTGTCCAACTCTAACTTGAATGCGTGGCATCGACTTTCCATGCTGTCACATAAGTTAGAACACCGAAAAAGGGGCGAAGGCCAGACACGGAGTAAACCTTGTTTTACTTCATCTAACGACCTTGAGGAGGGCTTAAAGCAGAAACCTTTCTGCCAAGACAGACCCAAAGATGTTCTACTGGATTTAGGTCTGGAGATTGAGCTGGCCATTTCATTCGCCCCAAACCGTGACCCTCAAGATAGACCTCAACAACCAAAGCTCGGTGAGGTCGTACGTTATCATCCATTAGAATGAAATCGTTACCAATCGCACCAGCATATGGGCGGACATATGGATCAAGGATCTCATCCCGATATCTCACACCAGTCAGAGTTCCCCGATGGAACACATGCAGGTCAGTGTGACCACCGAGTGAGATCCCTGTCCAAACCATGACTCCACCACCTCTGTCTTTCAAGAGTGTTGGAATGATGGTATCCCTCCAGATCAGCAGACGCCTTGAATCGCTCTCCAGTGCGAATCTGGACTCGTCGGTGAAGAGTACGGAAGCCCATTGCTGTCTGGCCAGGAAACGTGTTCTCTTGTCCAACATAAGCGGGTATTTCTCTGTCGTCCGTTGAGGGGGACACAACTGGTCACCTTGTACTTAGAACCTGCATTGTGAAGGCGTCTTCGCACCGTAGTAGATGGTCTGCAACCAGTTGCAGTACAGTACTGCTTCTTCTGCTTCGGGCCGAAAGAGCTAGAAAATGGTCTTCTGCAGGCGTTGTAACTCGTGGTCGGCCTGAAACATGTCTTCTGGACACAGAATCTTCGGATTGATAATGATACCAGAGTCGCTGGACCACACTGCGAGACACATTGAGACGTCTAGGCAGCATCCAGTTGACAACCCATTTCCATCTATCTGACCGCTCGCCGCCAAACGAATCGGGCAAACGACTTCCCTAGACTCTACTGGCAATTGTCAACGAAACTACCAACAGTTGAAAATTTAACAAAACTTGTATACGAGATTACGAAAGCCTGATATTTGCATACTTTTCTCACGACAAAGCTAATCTATGCTTTTATTTGCAAACAGCATTACTATAATCTTCTGGATAAGGAGACAAAAATGCAGCAACATACAAAAGTCCAACTTTAATATGAGTACAATATCCAAAAAATTCTTGCTTTCTATAAATTTTTTCAAATTAAGAAATTCAATTTTGCTTTTCCTTATATTACTATTAATCCAAAATTTCATAAAAATCCTATTTCTTATCGTTTTATCACTTGTGGAACTTCTTCACACATGAAGAAACCTGGTTACATTTTCTTCAATCTGTTAAAATTACTGAATGTCATTTGTTCAGAAGGTTTTCACTTGGATTATTAACAATAATAAACCGGTTATTGATTTCATTCACAATAATAAGAACAGTATTTCTTCTATTGAGATTTTGACTTCAAAGATCTTTTACAAGCATTCCTCTAGCCACTCTTCGAGAGGTGCTTAACTCTTTACTTTTTGATTACAAAAATATTCTCAATATTTCTTTTGAGTGTTAGGATAAATTATGTAATTTTGCATATTTTAATAATTTTATTTACAATGGGGAAGTATTTTTCTCCAATCACATGGCATTCTCAAGGATCTTCTTTTCTTCTTACAGCTAACCTCTTCCTTCATTATTTTGAGAAGAATTATTTACTCCTTCATCCTCAGGCTTTCAGATTCGTAGATGATCTTATTGTTTTTAGATCATGGATCATTTAATACATGGGCAAAATATTTATCCTTCAGCCTTGCTTCTTAAACAAACAAACTGTAATCAGTTTGAAGCATTTCTTAGATCTGGATATTAAACTTATTGATAATAACTTTTGTATCGATATCTTTGACAAAAGAATGATTTTAATTTTTGTGTCAACCGACTTTCATATTGGTCTTCCAATATTTCTATTAAGATTTATAGAAACACTATTATCTCTCAATTTTCCTCGCATTAGATCTATTTGTTCAGAACGAAATTTCAAAATCTAGACAATTAAAGCTTTGTGAACAACTTTTAAATAATGGTATTCCCGAGAACTTTGTGCGACGATATCTCAAGCAGTGATTACGGAGCTACTGACAAAGCCTCTTTCTCTCCTTTCTCTTTCCTCTGTTTGGCACGCAGCGATAACTGGTTTGAGTTCATTTTCCTCGTGGTCGCTTAGCGTTTCCCTGGCCATGGTAAGGATATTTCGTTTTATTTATTATTTTTTTATGTTGCGCTGTTTTTTATTCTAGGTATTTTTGTATTCATTTTGTATTTGTATTCGGATTTTTGTATTTGATTCTTTTAAATCTTCTTAAATGTATTTATATTTTTTTTATTCAAGAAATCTTCCATTTTCGTTTGTTTTGTTAGAGGGGATGATGGCAATTTTTAACGGATTTTGTTTGTCGTCAGCAGAAAAAGCAAAGTTTATCATGAGTGAGCTTCTCTTCCTGACGAGCTGCTCGTATGATATTTTTCATTTTTGTTTTCTGGTTTTTGTCTATTTGAGCCATTTGTCCTTTTTTTTACTGTTTTGAGTTTTTATTTTGTGTTTATATGTTTGGTTTTGATATATATATTCTTTTCTATAAAATAAAAGTGGTAGCTATCGTTTTGCATAAGTTTTTTTAAGTTCGTTATTATCATTCATATAAATTGAATTTTATGGTTATTGCCATTTTTTATGGTGAGCTTCGAAAGCATGTTGTACCTTAACCTTTTGAGGCCAGTATATAATAATCTTATGAAATCTAAAATTTCGAGATTTTCTTGTAAAGATACAAATAAAAAACCATATGTTGAAAAGTAAAATATTGCACTTCTGCAATATAGATTTGTACTTCATATTAAATTACTTAAAAAACTCTTCACACTTCTACAAATACATCAAATTTCTTCGTCTTAAAATTATTGAAGTTTTTCTTGCTTCTCGAGGACAAACCCTTATAGTGACAGGATGAAAAAAGCAGAACTGTTAACTGAATAATGATTACTTTAATTATAGTCGAAAATTGTTAAGAAAACTTTGCACTTAGCGTGAACAATAGAAATAAGCATTGAAAATATTAATTGATTATATATTACTTTCAGGAAATAAAATGAATTATAGCGACAAATTGTAATCCCAAATCCAAAACGATGTTATTTTGAATGCATTTTCTCTTCTAATTTAGTGTAAATATTTTTCCAGATTTCCAATGAAAATGTACTGAATTTCTCTCTCTATGCAATTATATTTGTTTAAAAATTCTTATGACTAAAATACTCAAGAAATAAATAAAATCTTTTACATCACAAATAAGCATTCAATTTACCAGAAATGACTAACATTTTTCTTCTTCGTTATTTGGAAAGCAATTACAAGAAATAATACAAGAAGCAAAAATCTTTAATTCCTCAAATTCTGATTTTGAGAAAGAAACTCATTTTTATTGTTCAAGGGTTGAAATGAAGTGTTGAAGAATATTCTACACCATACCTCAATGTATTCTTACACCTGTAAAGGCTGGTTCTTTCTTTTACCATATATTATTAGTTTTAGAGGACATGCAAAACGTTTTATCTGTTCTCTTGCTGTATGCAGGATCTTCGGACCTCAGTTTCTTCAAAAAAATTATAATCTGAAATATTTATTCTGCTAAAATTTTCTAGAGATTATTGTCTTTGAAGTTTATATGAAAGCGCAGAATAATGTGTTATGTTCTGCTTATTTTAACCTTACAGAATGGAGAATTATTTTTTCTCCTCATCTTTTCCTAACAATCGAAGCTATATTTTCATTCCCGATGATTACAGGTTGTAGAATCAGTAACAATGCTTTTTTTCCTTCTTAAAGACAATAAGAAAATTCCTAATTTTTTAAATAAAACTTCCATATAACTATGAATAAGTAAATCTTCGAAACTGAACTGAAAAATTTAAATGTAAAAAAAAAAAATCTTAAAATTCACAGCATGTAACCATGCAATGTTTACACATATTTGTGGACAGTTTGAAATTTTATGCTTCTTAACTTGAATTCATAACATAAAATACCACATTTAATCTAATCATAATATAAACTCCGAAAATAGCATGTATCTGTCTGTTGTCTGCACCGTCTCTCCTGAACATGAAGAGTAGTGACACGAAATTTGTGCATGCTATTCTGGGTCATTTCTAGCGTAACTGTACCATTTTCAACATTCAGAATTAATTAATTCTAAGATATTTCATTAAATATCAAAAGTTGGACCAATTTGGTGTTTCTGCACAGTTTTCCGGAAATAACTTTGAAAAAATTATTGTACAATTTTATACCATCTTGAAAAGCAAAATCATCTTTATGATGATATGAATTTTAATTGCCTTAAAAATTTTTCTCTAATTTTAAGGAACATTTCAATTCATTTTCAGCCCATTTCAAATCCATTCATTTCAATGTCTTATCAATCTTTTCATTCACGTGGTTTTGCCTCTCATTCATTTGTCTGAGAAAGCAATATGTTTATCATAACCGTCAAATTTTTGATTATATATTGTATTCTTTGATATTAAAAGAAATGCAGAATTTTTATTTTCGCTTTTATTTCATTTCCTTCTGATATGAAGAACAGCAATCCAATTTCGTTATTTTAACTACTTCTTTATGCTATAATTCGTTTAATTTTCAGAAAATTTTATGATCCTAGTGAGCGTGAAACGTTAGTCACGAATACTGAGACCCATTCTCGAGAATGGAGAGAACCTAAGGAGAAAAAGAAGAAACACGATGCGGGGTTTTATACAGTCAGGCAGACAGAGCAAAAGGGAAGAATGGTACTGTCGGCTTTTCCTGTAAAAACCAAGTTATGAGGTATTCTTCGGTTGTCGCTGTACCAATGATGGGGAGGGAAAAATAGAATTCCAAGGGATGCTAAATACAGCCGTTGTTCAAAATACAAAGGCAAAAGAAGATTTTTCCTCAACTGCTCGAAGAGTCAGACGACATGGCAGGAGACTACCGAATATCAATGAAAGATGCTGCAGCAAAGATACGTTTTATTAAGTTTAAAACGTTATAGCGTAATAAGAACTGGAAATAATTTTATTCCAAACAACGCTGAGTAAATCATTTTAGTAGTACGAGAAAAAAATTAATTATTTTAATAATTTTTTAGAGAACAAAATTAATTGTTTTAAGAGAACAAAATTAATTATTTTTAAGAGAACAAAATTAATTATTTTTAAGAGAAAAAATTAATTATTTTAAAAAATTAATTATTTTTAAGAGAAAAAATTAATAATTTTAAAAATTAATTATTTTTAAGACAAAAAATTAATAATTTTAAAAATTAATTATTTTTAAGAATAAAAAATTAATTATTTTTAAGAGAAAAAAGTAATTTTTTTAACAGATAAAAATTCATTATTTTTAAGAGAAAAAAATAATTTTTTTAACAGATAAAAATTCATTATTTTTAAGGGAAAAAATTAACATAGAAAGAAAAATAAGAGAATTCTCATTACCGTATAAAAAAATATTATGCAATTTGATCGTGTAAAGAAATCATTCTTATTTTTAAACCTATATATTTCATCAGCATTTTTGGCTTTCGATCTTTATCCAATCGCACCGAAACTCACTATAAAATTCTGTCTGGAACATGAAGGATGCTTCATCTGGTAGAGAACAGGTCTTAAAAAACCATCTGTGACAAGCTGACAGATTGTCTGTATTGCTCGAAAACTAAAATTCCTTTTGACAACGGTTGATTGATGTTTAATTTATGGGGCTAGAACATCACGCAGACATCAAATACAGTAAACTGTTTTTGTTTTTTCAAGCAATGAACTTTTGACAGTGCGTTAAACGATTTTTTATGTTGCTTTCTTATTTTTAAAATACATCCTTGAAGATAAAATAAAATTTGAAAATCGCTGACAGTAGTTGATTTATTTCAAAATCATAAACAAATGCGTATGCTGCCAAACTAGAAAACAACAAGAATATATATAATATGTTTAGTGATCAAATCATTTAACATTTTATTAGCACTTTGTCGGGAAATTTGAAACTTCTGCTTAGTGAAATCCTCATAGAATTACACTTTTAATCTGTTTAGAAATTTTTTAACTTGTGAAAAAAGCTTACTAAACATTTTACTAATTGAATTATAGATATAAACTTTGTCTGTTGAGCGCAATAATTAATCTTTGATTTTTTTTGAGCATGCATCCTATGTGCGTATCAGCATATGGTGTTAAGTAGTAAAAGACTGAGATAATGACTTACTTTAATTTTTAATTTTCTCTGAGGTTCCAAAAATTTTAAGATTTTAAAGAGCATTAATTACTCTTATTTTTTTTCTTTTCCGCATCATTTATTTTATTAATGCATGCCAGCTATTATCGATGTTCGCTCTGAACGGCAGCACTTCCAATTTAACCAGGCTGCGATTTTTTACTTTCTTTGCTTGTATTGAGTTAACAATGAAATTAATATTATATTATAAAAGATTAAGAATTTATTTATTGTTTGAAAATCAAAATTCGTTTTGAAATTTTATGAAATTGTGTTACAGCTAAATTATCTAAAATTATATCAAATTAATACTTTCACGAGCATAAATGAATAACATTACTAAAAGAAGGATTTTATAATTATAAGGAAAAAAATTATTCATTTGAACCAAATATACTTTAAATATATGTATAAATGTCACCAAGATACACTTACAAGTTGAAAAGTACATATGTGAAAAATAATATAAGAAATCAAATGAAAATCTGTAAAATTGTGCCGAAGGGCATTATATAGGAAGCTACAAGGTCTACCCAAATATTCCTAAGTGGCTGCAAAGCGAACTTAAAAGAAACAGTAATAGATGAAAAATTATCTGTGTTGATTTCTAATTATGTTTTCTTAATTCGAAAGATAATTATTAAGGAAACACCTAATTCTATCCCCTTGCTCCAGACAAGAAAATGAAATAAATGAATATTGTATTGTAAGTAAATCATTTCAATGTATTCAACTACATTTCAAAGAATGTGGTGATATTTATGCCCTCACTGATACACATTTCTTCATACTCTTTCTCAAGGCTATTTTTTTACAATAAATTATATGATATATTTTTAATCTACGCATTCGTGATTACAACTGTGATAGATTTTGAGTAAAATCTTATTCCTTACTTATTCATAAAGCTGTTAGATGCGATCTTCTCGAATTTTAAACAATTTTTAATAGTTCAAATTATTTAAATATAAAGATACTTAGTCATGAATATTGATACAAACGTTTGGTTACGTTCACAAGTTTAAATAAAGTATTTTTTTGTAGAACTTTTTTGCAAAATTTAGCTTTGCTAAACGTCATCGCCCTGAAAAACGCTTAAACATTTGGAATGTTATTTTTGTTATTATCTCCTAATAGAAACCGCATACCGATGACTAAGCTACAAGATACATTATATTATTGAAATGCATCATTTTTCAGAAATGCTCAATGCATGCATTTGATTCAATTTAAAAATGCTAGCTGAAATAAGCATGTCAAAAATGTTTTACATTAATTGAAAGAGCACTTATTCTCTAGAAGATAATGCATTTTTTTACTTTTGATTTTGGTGCACGTTCAGATCTCTAAAACGGAATGTCGAATTAACAAACTGAGCACCTCCGACACCACTTACTTTTCCCATTAACTCAAGGTTTTAAAACCGCCAACGCAAGCCTTCAGATTAGTGCTGTGTGCAGATTTGCGAGCGACAAGGAGCGATACCTCAAGACACTCACCATTGGGCTCCGCGTCTCAAAAAATGTAGCGATTGATCCAACTTCCTTTTGAAAATCCATGATATACAACTAGAAGAATTTGAAAAAAAAATTAAAAAATGTTCTCGAATTAATATTCAACCCAATAGTTTTGTCGAAATCTTACAAAATTTGCTGATGCAAGATATGATGATGACATAATATTGAAGCAAATTTCATTTCATTATTTGAGTCTTTTGAAAAATAAAAAGGGACATACTGAAGATTGAAAAAATAGATTTTGCGTAAGTCACATTTCATAATATTTCCAACGTCTTTTGAAATGCGATGGTATTTTATAGAGCTGAAATTTACTGAAATATTTAGGAATAAGAAGGAAATTTTCATTTCATAGATAAATGATCTCATGTCAAAAATATTATTTGCTAATACAGAAAATTTTAGATAGATATTTTAATTAAAAATAGTTTCGCTATTATAAATTTATTCCTAGTTATGAAAACATGAACAAAAGAAACTTCTTACCTCTCCTACTTCAATGATAGGATATGAAATCCAAATATTGATTAGTCCAATGAACTTTATCGCCATGAAACAACAAATAACCACTATATAACCAAAGGAACTGCGGAAAATTCAGTCTTCAGGCAGAAAAACTTATGGCTTCGGAGGAATTTCAAAATATTTCTCTAAACCAAAACAGCATCAAATGGTTACTAAATTTCCTTAAAACCATGCTCCAACTTTTTAATGTATAAAGTTCAAAACTACCCTCTCAAAACTATTAGAAACGAAAAGTTTAAATATCACCCTAAAAAAATTAAAAGCGTTGAAGAATGATATTTGTAATAACACTGCGTTGGTACAAAAAGAAATTCCTCAAGTACAAAGTTAAAAGCGTAAAGGTCCCATAAAGAAATAAAGATATTTAACAAAACCACCGTGGTTTTCTTCTCAAGAAACATACGCAATAGTCGGTAATCCGGCATGTAATTGAAGAAATCTAGAAATAGATGAGATATTGGAATTCGAATTCCCAAACAACTATGTGATCTTTTACGATTTTATGATATATTGAACGCAACTTGAAAGATAATATTTGATAACTGTCAGTGAGAAATTTATGAATATACAGGGTTTTCAGAACAGTCGTTAACAAAATGTAAAGGTAGGTCAGTCCTACAGAAACAATACAATTTTGATATAGAACATGGTGTTGGACAGTCAAAGGGGGCTCGTTACATGGGGCTTTTAGTTAGTAAATTTTTAAAAAATAGACACAGCAGATAAAATGAATAACACAGATTTAATGGAATATCGCCTCTAAATGAAAGTTCCTGAAACACTTTGTATAAAGATTCCAAAGGATTGTTGTTGATACTGCGTCCTATTTGCCATTATCGTATCTGTCATGCCGCATACGGTTTTAAATGTTTTTATTTATGTAATTGGGTTGATTTATTCTAAATTTGTATGCTACTCAATCATCAGGGGTCATATTTTATAATGAAAAGAGTATCTATTAAAAATATCCGTTTTCCAACATGGAAATTAGGTAAGATTTTTGATAATATAACCGATGCTATGGGTTCATGTGCTACGGTGAAACTGTGTGTATAAGCGCAGATAAAACTGATAAGGGATGCTAAATAATTTGGAACTATATTCCAAGTCACTGTTCTAAGGGCATCAAATTCTGTCACTGTTGTAATGTGAATCAAGTTTCTTTTGAAGATTTTCCGATAATATATGGATACTGAAATGTGAGATATATTCAGAAAGAAAAATAGAGGATGCTGTTTTCTTTGTGTTATTATTCTCCCTAACCCAGTGCCCATTGAGCTTCCATAATGCTTCAGTTCTTCCCATAATCTCTAAAATTTCTTTGGATTCATGCCGTCATGTGCAGGATTCCCCATTTAAAAAAACAGTAGAAGCGTGAAACATTCTTGTGCGCATCTATAGTATCCTTAAAAAAATGTTGGGAAATGTGAGCTGGGTCGATGTTGAAAACAAAAAAAAGAAGAAACGTGTAAAAATTCAATTCATTTTCTCCTAATTCGTGGTAATTCGTGAAATTAAATGGTTATCCCTATAATTTTTTTTTCTTATTTAAGGGTATTTCCTTATTTATTTGAAATTATAAGAGATTTTGCTTCCTTTCAACCAATTAAATTAGTCCTTATTTTCAACTCTTTAACATGCATGACATTTTTCTATTATTTTTAAATTAGAGACGCGTTTCCTGGAAGCAATTTCCTGGAGGCTGCGTCTCCAGATCGAGACTGAACGATCACGTCTTCAAGACCTGATTAATCCACTTCGCATCTGATCATAGCCTATATTAAAAATCTTTTTGGGAGGCATATTCTCATGCTGAAGGAATCTGAAAATAGAAATTTTATTTCGATGTTTTCTTCTCTTAATATCCTCATTCTATATCACGGAGTACTTTTAGTATACACAATTTAGAACGAAATTTGACTCGAGACAGAAATAATTATTATGAATCTAATTCCTTCTTAAATAGGTTCTTTATGCCCCTCTGTATTTCCCCGGAAAAATATATTACTTGGGTAACAGGTCTAAATTTGAGTAAACATCCGCCAGGTTTTTCCCCAAAACGCCATGGACAATCATAGAAAGGTGCTGTTGGTGTCAAACGTTTCTGTTTTGGAATAAGAACTAATTACTACAATAAAAGTCTAAAATAGAGAGTTGATATAATTTTATTAACAAAAAACAAGTTTCAAAACATACAGAAATAGGATTTTCTCAGTAATGAGAATTTGGTATTGAATCATATAGTGAAATTTAATTTATCAATAAAACTTTTAAAAAATAGAATTTATTGAATACATTCGACAAAAGGCACTTTTTCGAAAAATAAGTATTACCATTATTATAAATAGATTTTTTTTTATCATCATCATTTTAAGCTCACCATTTGGTGAGCTTAGGCGGTTTTCAGACAGCTGAATCGAAGATAGTGAAAATTTATCTTCTCTGTGCTGAAGTCGGGGATGTGGAAATTAATCAGTGTCAATGTGACAAGAGGTTTAGACCTTTTGAGGAATATAAGTATAAATAGAAAAGATGGTATTCTGGAAAAAATTGAGGGAGTTAGTCAAATGTTACTGCATGTAAATTGTAGAAAAAAATATACCAGACATGGGAATTACTTATCAGTGTCTTTACCTCGAGGAACAAATGCAAAAGACGCTCCTCAGAAGAAACCTAGTAACTTATATCCATTCAGCTTTTAAACATGCTGTCTTTATGGCGGGCAGACGGTTGATAAAGAAGCTTACAAAAAACACCCGCATCGCTACTCAAAAATATGCCAAGTGGAAACTGTCCCAGGAGGAACTTCAGTATTCAACAAAACAAAAAATTTGGAGTTATTTGCATGCTCGCATTCAAAAAACGTGAAAAGGTAAATAATCTGGTTGTTAGAGTTGGCAATGCTATTAACCGTCCACTTGAGTTAAGAATTAAAACCTTACTTGATAACTTTTTCCAAATAATGATAATTTTGAGACAAATTTTTATGTTCCTAATAATGATTCCTTGGACCCGTTGGTCGAGGAAGATTTGACAATTATATTTAATGGCTTAAAAAGTGGAAAGGCCCCTCGTTTGTATCGTCTGGATACTGAATGCCTAACGCTATGTATGATGTGGATAAATCTTTATTGTTACATATTTTTAATATTTGTTTCTGATCATTTTATTTTCCTGAAAACTTAAAAAATACAAAGGTCTTCTTCCTGTAAAAGACAGGACGAGATCCAAGCTTGGTTGGGTCTTATAAACCTATTAGTTTGCAGCCATGTTTAGGGAAAATTTTGGAACGATTGTTCCAAATTAAATTACAAAGTTTGTTTTCCTCCAATAACATAATTCATGCTAATCAATATGGGTTCCGGGAAAATATACGCTGCGAACTTGCATTTACAAGAATTTTGTCTAATATTTCTTCTCTTACTAATAATTTATATGCTACTCGGTGTCAATTAACATCAAGGCCGCCTTTGATAATATGAATTGGAATGTTCTCTTCTGCTTGTTTGATAAATGTAATGTCCCTTCTGTATACAGAAATTTTGTTTTTCATTATTTGATTAATAGAAGTGTTGTTCTCAATTATTGCAATTTATATGTTAAAAATAAGATTTTAAAAGTGTGTCCCATGCCTCTATCCTGGTCTCTTTTCTTTGGAATTTTTTATTTTGATCATATTTTACATTTAAATAATGACTTGTATTATCTTCAGGCATTTGCTGACGACCTGGCCCTTGTCACTTTTGGTGGAACTAGGAAAAGTTTAGAAACTAACACTAACAATTAATTAGACTTGATTTCTCAGGAATTAAATATTTTAAAATTAGACATATCTATCGAAAAGGACCAGGCGTTTGTTTTTAGATCACTTAGATCTCGTTCATTGTCTAAGCATAATAATACTGTTTATAATAGTATATACCATAAATTATGTATAAATGGCAGATCAGTCAAAATTACTAAAACCCTAAAATATTTTAGTTTAATTTTTGATAATAAACTATCATGGAATCCTTATATTTTTGGTTTGTATAGGAAAGCGTACAACTCGTGTTCAAATTTGAATGAATTAGTTTCCTCAAATTAGAGAGTTTCTCTCTATACATTAAAATTTTGGCGTTTGACAGTTGTTAAAAAGACACTTATTTACGGCACTGCTGTTTGCGGTGGGGTTTTAACTATAGCCCATATTGCCAAATTACACTGCATTCAAGATTGTTTTTATTGAAATTGTCTCGAGCATATAAACCTACTCCAAGAAATTCTTTAAATATACTTTTAGGTATTCCTCCACTTCATTTGATTACCAAATAGCTATTTATTTGGTTTAACATTTGGAAACTTAGATCGGATAAGTTTAGGGTACTAATAGATCCAATTTCCTTAGATTTTTTTAAATATATAAATTCTATTTCTTCGGATAGAAAAATAATAATTTTTGAGGACTTCACTGATTATTATTATAAAGTGTACACCGACGTGTCCAGTATTTGTGACAATGTTGGATTCTCGGTGTGCATTTTTGAAAGAAATTCACTATTACCTGTTTTTTGCTATAAAATGAATTCTTTTAACTCTGTTTTCCAGGCTGAGCTGGAGGCAATTAATTTTGCTGTTGGTGGCCTTGGAAAGAAATGTTGAGATCAAAGTGTTTTCTGATAGGAAGTCCTCTATTGAAGCGATTAGAAGCCAGCCCCAAAGTCAAATCTAATTCTGAATTATAAGTCAAGGATAATCTGTAGAATGCTAAGGATCTAGTTAGCTTTTTCTGCGTGAAAGCTCATGCCGGTAAACCGGGCAATGAGCTGGTTGATTTCTTCGCAAAAATTGCTTCTTCTTTTGGGGCCAATATGTATATATCTGCTCCTTAATCTTATGTGAAAAGAGTTTGTATGGAATTCCTTATGAACGAGTGGAACCCATACTGTAAAAACTGTAACACTGGTAAACAGATAAAATAAATTATTCCATTAGCAAATCGGTACTTATTGATTAACAACAAATATGTTATTTATGTACTTACCAATCATAGACCTTTTACTGCATATCTGTGCATGTTCAAGATTTTGAACAATCCTGATTGTTTGTGTGGTGAGCATGGAGATGTTGACCATTACTTGACTTCATGTATGTTTACCAAGGTGTATCCTCTATTACTGCTAACAGGTGCTGCACAGACTCCCTGGAATAGAAAATTTTGTAAAGACTATTTATTTTTAAATAGGTTGAAGTCAATTTTTGAAATTTCTAGGAGAATGTGTGATGATTTGCAGCGATTGTGATCTCAATTGTATATAACTTCTGTACATTAATTTACTGCACTCAAAGTAATTATTGTTATGTAAGTAAACCCTTAATTGAGTTTCTATTTTTTATTATCTTTTTTTGTTCTTGAGTTTAACCAACTTGGTTTTGTATGGTAGCACTCGTTGGTGATTTTGTGTTGTGCGTGTTTTTGATTGTATTAGTTGTATGTTTTTGTTTGTATTTGTGTATTTTTTATGAATTTGTGTGTATTTTTTATTTGCACGCAGGTTTGTAATTCATACCTTAAAATAGGTAGGTCTGTTAATTGCAACTTTTTTCTTCCTTGAGTGGTCTGACTCCTCCCCGTCCATCCCTGCTGACTCTAAACCCTTTGGATGAGTCGCTCGTCGTGGGTTATGTATGTATGAAAGGTATTAGGAGTATGTGCACAAAGAGGTGTTATAGTGGTTGGAAAAAGTTCTAAATCGAATTGACAGCGAATGCGACCTGATTCCTGCCGATGCATAATATCATAAAAAAGTAATGCAAGGTTTTCAATCGTTGGTCTGAAAATGTAGACAGAAAAACCTGTTTAAGAGTCCAAGTTAGAGGATTTCAATAAATTATGCTACTTCCTGGATAATAAAGATGACTTCCAGTATCTGCTGTCGGACCTTATGGAGCTGCTCTTAGATTTCCGAACCGTTTGTGATAAGTTGTGTAGTGAAAAGCGTCCGCAGAAGCTTTTATCAGGAAGCTACGTCAATGCCGTTCTTATTTCATCCAGCATGATATTTTTCGGGACTGTTGTTTATTTTATGCGAGTTTCCTCGAAGAGTCTAAAGTACAATTTGTACGCCGACCGGAAAAGAGATGTCGTTTAATGAAAGGAGAGTATTATAGACGGAGCTATTTGCATCCTCTAAGAAAGAAATACGATCTCAAGTTTATGATTCCTCGACATATCCAACCTATGAAGAAATATCGAAAGGAGGAGACAATCAAGTAGGAAAAATAGTCACTCACCTGCTTTCTGGTTTGATGAAATCAGCAAAAGGTTCACCTTACAAACAGAAGATGTTGAGTGTTTCTCGCTCTATCATTTATTTGGTCATCTGTGTTGATAGGCGTTTTCTTTCAGGACATCTAATTAACCGTCTGCATAGTTTAATTTATTTGATTTCCTACAGCGAGATGTGTCAGTATGAAACTTTCGTGTAAAGTAACACTTAAAGTGAAGTTCAGGACAATGGATATGTCCAGTTTGTCTTCGACAATGCATATCATAACAATTGAACTGTGAATGGACATGGAAAGTTTCATGTGACGGGAGGATTTCAGTGCTTGACTCCTTCTTCAGCTGTTTAGACAAGTTCTTGTATTCCGCGACCGAAGATTATAACAACGGAAAAGTTTGTTGGAAAGTTTGGATTCATCCCACTCTTTACTCACTACTGGCATAAGAACCATGGATTTAATCGCCTGGTAATGGAAGACGTCCTCTCCCTGAAATTACGGCCTATGGATGCCGAAATCGGAACGACATACCACCGGATTTTGATGTCTGGTCATAAGTAGCTGAAGAACTTCATAAGGGAAGGAGTGGTTTCTTGGAGATTACTCAGGAAAATACTGTTACGGACACTCTTCCCCTTCTTCAATCTTCAACCTTCTAACCCCACCTCAATTAACACTTGTATTCGTTCCATGGCTGAAGAATGCAGGAAGTAGCAACAAAGGTGTATTGTATCATTTGATCTGCAACTTTTCATTTCAGCCAATGATATAGTCTCTCAGGAAGAAGAAACTGATGAGCTGTCGAAGGTAAGATTAGGTGGATTTCATATGCTTCTGAGTTACATGGGTGCGGTGGGCAAAATCATGGGTGGCAGTGGTCTCGAAGAAATGTGGTATGAGGTATTTGCAAGAACGTTGTTGCCCACATGGCAAATGGACATATCTATGCAATATCATTACGAGATCATTCGTATTCTCAAGCAGCAATCGTTCATTTCACTTTGGAGTATTGTGAGGAAGATGGATTTTTAATCGTTTCTGAATCTATCGGACGGTTAATTCGGTTATTTAATAAGTTTTAACTCTCAGGGGAATTGATAAGCTTGTCTTCCTCCGAATAATCTTTACTATCAAAAGTCAAACCCTTACAGAGTGTTGTGTCCAGCGACATGAAGAAACTAGAAAAAGTAACCTGTACAGCAAAATTATGGCTGCAGCATTTCAAGCAAGTTTGCGCATTGCATAAGTTCATGAGAGCGAAAGGAATAAACGACTGGAATCTTCATACCTCCTTCTTCCAACGCATGTTAGTTCACTTCCATGCAGCTGGGTATATTCATTACGCTAAATCAGTCCACCTGAGATACTAAGATCATGTCCAAGTCAAATGTACCAGCGCCTCGGCCAGAGAAGAGTACCCAAAACAAAGAATAGTTTAACTAATGACACAAATTTGACACACATATTAAACACTACCTGTTTATTTATGCTGGTTAATTTTAAATTTTTAATGAATTAAATCAAATTATAAACTTCCAAACAAATTCATTCTTCTGTGAAAAAAATGCTGATTTTGTATGTTTTCAAACATATTTTCTGTTAATAAAATTATATCAACTCTCTGTTTTAGACTTTTTATTGCAGTAATGAGTTCTTCCAAAACAGAAACGTTTGACACCAACAACACCTCTCTATGATTGTCCATTTCTGAGTTATGGCGCTTTGGGGAAAATCCAAGCTGGCGGATGTTTACGCAAAATTTAAGGGTGTTGCCCAAGCAAGATTTATTGGGGATTTTTCTGGAGAAGTACAGGGGGATATAATGAACCTATTTTAGAAGAAATTAGCTATTTTGCCTATTCTATTTGCGAATAGCACTCATGTTCCTTTATATCGGGCGGTCAATCATCGTTCTAACGAACGCTTCGGTTAAATAAAACTGTATTGATGGGAATGATTCATTTAAAATTTAATTGGGTTCTTATGTTTTATTTGATTCGCTCATGATATATGTTATGAAATTTTTATGTGCATTATTTAATATGGAAGCAACTAAATTAAAGCGTAAGCTGAATTTTTGACATTATCTTGCTCCCTTAATAATCTAAGTACTTTTTCAATTTTTAAATCTTTACAAATAATCGCCATATTTTTAGGGTGGAGTCTGCTTTTCATTTAACAGATTGGAATGAAACCTATAAAAAGTTTTACAAAGTGAAATGGAAAAAAATTCTTAAATTAATTGTAAATAGTTAATATGTTTATGATTCTTAATCAGCAGAAATCAAACTTTTTTATTTACAAATTTGATTCAGTTGTTACTTTTGTACATGCATTCGCACGAAGAGGTATAAAGAAGAGATTTTTAAATACATTTTCAAAATATATGAATATAGATATTTGTAATTTGTTACCTCTTCTTATTTTCAATTTTTCCTATTTGATCACTTATATTCTGATCAAAACAAAAGCGATGCTTTAGAATAATATGTAAAAATTTATATTGAACTATTCATTCTCAAAACAAATTAGACCCAAATAAGATTAAATCCTATATTTAATGTCCTGATTGGATATAAACTTGTCTATTAAATCGGAAGCCCTTTACTCATTTATAGGGCCATTTATTTCTAGTAAGGATTGATTAAAATATTTTTATGATAGAGTTTGGTTTCAAAAAGATATCCAGTTAATTATTTAAAAAGAATTTGATTAATTAATTAGTTTTAGTTATCAATAATTAATTAACAAATCAAGATAGTTTTTTATGATTCAAAATTTTAAAAAATTAATATGTAGGATTTTGTTTCTTTGAAAAATTTGGCATGGAATTATGCCGGCATTCTTGTCATCTCTAGGTTATGGTGCGTTTCTATCTCAAAATAAAAATAATAATATTTAATTGATAATAAATTTCATTGTTTAAACAAAATTATGTGATTAAAATGTTAATTAATATTTAATGTTGGTTCCTAAGTTAACAAGGGACAACAACTTTCATTAAAGGCAGTAAAATGGCTTACCATGGCTACTTAAAAACTGATGAATCTGATAATGAGTATAATTTTCCCGGCCTTAGTATGAATAAAAATGTGAATTGCGAAATAAACAATATTTATAATAGAGTAACACGATAATTGCATTAAACTGCGAATTAGAAGGACGAGACAATATCGAGATTATTAGAAGAAGACAAGAGAAAGTTGAATAACAATAGTTATGTAAAATCCATTCAATCCTAAGTCCGTTAAATAGATAGTGTAATGAAAATAAGATAGCAAAAGTTATATTTTATTAATTTCTACATTGCTTTTGGTTTTGACTTTTAATACAGGAATTAAGCAGAAAAAGTTAATAGTTATAATCTTAATGTCTTATTGAAGTTCCTAAGACTTCTGAATTTTCTTTAAAGACATTTTGTAATATTACATTTTTCATTTACGCGTAATGTATATCGAAAAAATTGACTGTCTAAAATTTAATCTGTCGAGAATTTAAAATAAAAACTTTTAAAAGGAATAACAATTAATTAGCAATCCCTTTTTGCAACTAGTTTATACTTTTTTCTTGAACTACATATCAGTGTTTTAAAAATAAAATATGACTTAATATTCTTAACCCTTTGAGGGACGGTTGAACGGCGTCCTACCTTCTTTAAGATTTTTTTTTCATTAACTTGTATGATGTATTGTAAAATTAACTTGATGATGTAAGGAAAAAATTTTCATGAATATTTCAAGTCCTCTTACTATTTAAAAAAATTACAGTACAATTGAAAATTGAATCAAATTTACTGAAAATAATTTTTATAATCACGCCCTTTGGCAATGAATTTCTTTAAATTTCTAGACAAAGAAAATGAATTTCGAAACAAATATTAGTCGCAAAAGAAACCTTTAATGTTCAATAAATGTATTCCAAACATTATCTGTCTTCAAAAGTGCAATTTGTTTATCAATTTTTATAGTTAGAAAAAAAGATGGGGCAATTTAATCCCACCGCGCATCTAAGGTTGTCAGCCTTATGGCTGCACAAAAATTCGCGACTAAGTCGTTTCTTCATTTTTTGAATAATAAATTTGGATTTATATAGGATATCATTATAATTACTCTTTTAAATTCCATACCTATACAGAAAATGAATTTATATATTTCAGAGGCCAGTTAAATAATATTTAACAAAACAAAGTTATTCTGTAAAAGCAAACTAGTATTTTTTAATAAAACAGCCAAACCCAAATTTATTTTGAGTGGAATTTTTGAAAACATGAAGCGTACTTTTGAGGCATATTTTATAAACGGATAAAAACACACGCTTCTAAAACGAACGAAAAGTAGAGAGAATATTCAAGTCTTGCTTTATCTTTCACAACTGAATGTCCGTGAACTTTCCATCGCGAAAAGAAAATATCTCCGTTGAATCTGCCCCCCGCTCCTTCTTTGCTTGTTTATTTTCTTGCTACTTTTGAGAAAACGCTGAATTTCCTAAGGCGTATTCTATTGTGAGTAGCTGTGTTAGCAACAATACTCAAAGAAAAGGGGGTTGAACTTGTCAGCTTCCAGTAACTCTTTTCTTTGCGCAATAAGTTACAATCGGCGTGCTACTTACAGCAGTGGTTTTCATTACAGTTTGTGTCCAGTAGCGGGCATTAGTATCTCATGTGGCTAAGTGAGAGATTACATGTACAGATAACAAATTTCTATTGCTTCCCATACAATAAACCGGAGAGGGGGTGGCATTTAATCATAGAATCTGGGTGGTTTGCTTTCTTCTGAAGCTATGAAAAAGAGCGACATCCATAAAAATACTATTGAAGAGCACCTCTAATTGTGCCAGAATGTTGGAAAAGATTTCCAGTTCAATCACAGTATGCATTTTCTACAGGTGATAGAAGAAAATATGCTAAATGAACAAAATTATGCTCCAAGTGAACTGATAGAAAAACGAACATCGTGAGTCACAGAAGAGAGTCGGGGAATGCTCTAATCCCTTCAGGGACTGTGGAAAATCCGTCGTCCCACCCACTGGTAAAAAAACTAAAGGCATAAAAATATTTCTACTTGGAAAATATCTTATTTTCATGGTATAGAACTTCAACCATATATCTGTTTTCAAGTAAATTTTTTAGAGTAGTTTTAATTACTTTAGCTGTTTCAGCAAATAATTATTTTTTCTCCAGAACTGTGTCTTTTAATTGGATCCTGCTTTCACGCAAGATTAAAATAGTCTTTAATTATGGAAATATTTCTATTAAATTCCAGAAAGAGCTTAGGTAAAATAAATCAAGATAATTTTTATAAATTGATTTAACGTGGAACTATGTAATTCATAAAATCTCGGGCCACTTACTGTTATGAAAATATTAAGGAATATTATTATTTAATATAATGTTACATTGATTGTATTTCTGAATAGTTTTTAGAGTTTTATAAATCACGTAGATATCAGTGCGTAGAAGGTCGTTAAATTTATGTAACGGAATATAAATAGAAAGATAATTTCCTTGAGAACATCACACTTGCATTACAAAAAAGGAAATCAAATCTTATCGATTACGAAAGACAGTTTTTCTTCTAAACTTGTCATTCTACTTTTCAAAAATGTCACCGTTTAATAAAAAATAATTAAACACACTTCGACAAGATATGGAATAGTTCCAATCAAAATGATGAATGATTTATAATTAATATGCTCATTTTTTGTACTTCCAAAATGGAAACGCTTTATGCTGCGACCAAGTATTAATTTTTATAAAATATTTTAACCCTGCCTTCCTTTATTTTGATCCATTTTTTATTTCTGAAGAAAGTTCTTTCACGCTGTTCGATCTTTACGCTTCTATAACTGCAAGCAGAAATCTTTTTTCTTTTTTTGTTAATTAAACCAATTAAAAGTTTTAAATTGATGCTGTAAAGGGATCTTATGAATAAAGATGTTTTACAGAGATAAAAAGAAATGTCGCTGTTGTAAGTAAAAAATAACAGCATTTACCGTTAAACAAAGTAAAAAAACCGATTTTTTCTTTTGAGAACAAATATTCATTTCATAGTATGATATGCATTCTATAAAACTTAAATAGATCTATACAATTCACGCAAAACACAGCATTCGTCACTGTTCTTCATTTATATTTGGTTGTAATTTCTTTTCAAGAGCAGTAATCTTTCTTAACGATATGTTATGCGAATCAGATTGTTCAATTTCACTTTACGTTATGTAAAGTAACAATAAAATCTATCATGTTCATAATATTTTTATATAGTTTTAAAAATTATTAATATACAAAAGGAAAACAGTGTTTAAAAAAATTACGTCTATTTGATATGATGATGTATTTGAGATAGTACGTGATTTGGCTGATAACCCAAAGGTTGTTGTATCAATAAACAACTAAAATACACTGATATCTTTTCAGTGAAGAAAAGTGAAACAATTTAAGGTACCCGACTAGGTTTGGAGAAAAATGTTTAAGTAGCATTCACAAAAAAGATTTACAGAGCAAAATTATAAAAATAGGCATATGTTGTCACAAATAGAAATAAAAATTCATATATCATCAGAAGTTTTTGAAAATAATATTTTTTTTTCAAGAATTTTAATAAAAATTTCACTGTTGAAAAAAACAGCACAATTGAAAAAATATGGGACATATTTAATTTTAATTTCGCATGCGTACTTCTAAAACTATCTAGAATGTAATAGTCAGGAAAATAAAATTTATTTTAATAAACAAATATTTTATAAACATTCAAATTTGGCGTCATTGATTTTTCGCCAAAATTATCCTATATTTCGAACTGAAAGTGATTGTAGAACATGACTAAATAAATCTATCATAAAATCTGCGGTCTGTTACACCCTCAAAGAGTTTTGACACATGTGTGCCAAATTTTAATGAATTGTTTTGGAGATATCACGTTTTTCATGGACAAATTTTAGTGAAATTTTTATGTTTTAGAAAACGAATTTAAAAAATACAATAACACATTAGTTTAAATAAATCAAGGAATAAAATATTCAAGAATAAGAATAAAAACAAAGACTTTTTAGAGTCGTAAAAGTTGTGGCTTTATTTTAGATCATAAAAATGTTTTTGAATTTTTCTTTGAAAATCGCCTTTTCAACCTAGTCGGATATCTTAAGCTATAATTTAAACTACAATGTTATTTTTTCCTTCCGAAGTTAAACAAATTGCAATTAGAACTTATTGAGTCCTTTAGCAATCTATGCTGTGGAATTTGGCAAAATTAATGAAATGAAATATTGCGGAAGTCTAGCACGAATTATCTTAATAATAGTATGTCATGTAGTTGGGTTCTAAATAGTATCTAGAAAAATAATGATAATCAGTGTTACTTATCTTAAGCCCCAACTCTGAATCCATACCGAAGAAAATTTATTATACTACGTTAAGTAAACATATTATGAAAACGTATGTCCTTCATATCCGACATTAAAAGATTACTTTAGTTAAAATGCCGATAAAAATTATGTCCTCAATTTATACTCTTAGAACCAGTTATCAAAAAATTTCATAGCTGGTAAAAATGCATCAGGGATTCAAAAAGAGTTTATGATATAAAAAGTAGGAAAAAATGTTAATTGTTTTTTTACAACCGAATTATTCAATCTGATAAAACGGTGAAGGAAAAACTTCAGAAAATTGCTTGAAAGGCGAAACATGTAAACACCTGCTTAATTCCATGGTTTCTGTTTGATATTGAGAGAAAAAATGTTTTTTTCATATTCAAATAAAAAGATTCAAGAATGCTTTGTAAAATGCTTAATCTGAAAAGAACTTATCCCCTTAACGAGTGTATTTCCTTGAACGCTCAAACGCTTAGCTTACTGCTTTTACAATCTATTTTTAAGTTTTTCAGAAATAATTTTTTTGTCCTATTAGATTGGGCTTCCTTCGTTTTTTCTTTCCTTAGAATTAAACAGGGATTTCGAGCTGAAATGAAGCAAAAAAAATATACTCTTGGAGATATAGAAGTTGTAATTTTTGAAGAAATTCTAAAGAAAACTATTTTTTAGACGATACTACTTTCAAATCCATACAAGAGGGTAACATAAAGTTCCTTGCAGGATTTGTGCGTGTGTGTGTGTGTGTCTGTGTCTCTATTTCTTGCACAACAGAATTTCTTTATTTAAATGTTTCTTCCATTATGTATTGTTTCCTTAAAATCACAGCCATATTTTATTTTTTAAGAGATTGAAAGAATAATCTCCAAATTGATGTCCTATCAATACTCATTGTTTATATTAACGTTTTTCCTGAATAAAATCTTTGTGAAATAAAATATTAATAGGTAGTTTCTGATAAATCTTTTTGGTTCTTTCTAAATACATTTGGAAAACGGGTACAATACAAATCACAAATTATCTCTCCATTTATGTGATAAATATTACAAGGCATCTATATTTTTCGATATTATAAAATATCAAAAATTAAAGGAAAATCTGTAATGTAGAACTTGTTGATATAAACGCTTTGCTAGAAATTATTATTTAAATTTACGTAGTACAACCACCTATGGTCAGAGTTTTAAGTATTATATATATGCAGTAAAAATAATTTTTGTTTACAGTTGCTATTAATTTGTCTTTGGGGAATAAGTTTCATGTTAAGGGGCGAAAGTGACAGAATATTTGACACTTTTCTAATATAATATACTTTTGAATATTTTCCGTATTGACTACTACATCTTCTGCCTTTTAACTCCAGATTCTGCTAGTTTCCGGTTAGGTACACGCAACCTAACTTGAAACAGGTCTAATAAACTTTGACACCATGCTCCAGCAATTAACATGGTGGCCAACTCCATATGGAAAAGTATCTTATAATAAGCACATGAGTATATCATCTTAGGAATGTAACTCATATACAGTTAGCTTCCTCCATGGCTTCTAGAAAGCGATAAATAGAGAAAAAACTTTACTTCAATAAGTGTTGTCATGTACATCACACAATGAAAATTATTTGTCTATTTTGCTTATTCTGCCATTTCTATTGATCTATTTTTTTAATCATATGCCATTACATAAACACTGATAGTTCTGATACTGATTTATCACTAATATTTTTCTACACATTAAGCATATGAATTTTACTGGAGTAATATTCTTAAAAGATGTTCTGTGAATATTGTGACACGAAAGACCATATGTTTGTAACAAAACTGCATGTTCCTAAGTACACACAACTGATAAAGTAAGCGAAGGGTTACTTCTTACTCCTTAGTTTTGCCATGGATGGTCAGCAAACCTCTGTCCTACGTAGGGGATCTTCTTTAGAACTCATTGCATTTAACCTAACACTCATTCAAGCAAGAATTTTACTGTTTTCGGAGACACTTTCTCTGACTGCGGAGTGACAACAAAAACATTTAATGTGTTCTAGGTACCATCTGGACAGATAGTTCCACTACATTGTCCAGTAGGTAGCAATAAATACGCCCTATCAAACTTCATTGTGTTGGCCACTACACTCCCCAACTAATTCATACAGATGTCAAACCTAGAAAGAAGGACCAAAATCTGGCAAAATGAAAACTGTTGTAGAAAAAGCAGTGAATAATGGTTCCGGTGTGCTTCCAACCATACGCTAAAATATGTCCCATGTCAATGGGATTTTACAACTGAAACCCGTATAAAAATAACACGTAAATTCCAGTTTCAACACCGTAGACTGTACCTACTTACTGAAATAAGACATACAAATAGAAATGAATACGCATTTAATCGAAAAAAAAATTTTCACAATCAGTAAACTAGGACGGACCAATAAGGCAATTATTGACCGAACGATGCGACGTCCTGTTTCAATTGGAGTTCCGCAATTGCGTCTGTTTTCCCGAAAATTCTTTTGTTACTCAGTCATGACTAGACACATTGTTCTTTGGATTCGGCATGAATATTCCTCAAAATCATTAAAAGCAGCGTATATTTAAGATTTTTATTTTTGGATTATGTTTCAAGATAATGCCTTTTTGAATTGTTCCAAGGTTTGGTTAGCCAATGACGAATTGGCAGTATCAACAGATTTTAGTCATTTTGGTGGTGGCGAGTACTTGTACTTTTGTTAATACTGATAATATCAGAGATTTGAGTAAATGATTCGAATTCGACGGCTAAACCTTTAAAGAATGCGATGAACAAAGAATCCTAGATTCTTTTTTCGGACGTGAAGATTTCTGTTCACAGAACTACTAGTGAACTTTGAAAGAGATATAAAATAATACTAACACAATTATGTCCTAATAAAATATGAACGAAAGAATGCACTTACTGTTATTCTTTTATTTATGAAGAATTGAAAACAATCTTCATTGTTATAGAATTCCTATAATAATAGGAATCGCTAATTCCTATAATATTCAGGGTTTTATTGCTTAATATCTAATAGCGTAAAAATTAAATGCATATTATTCATTGTCCTGTTCGTATTTTTTTCTTGATAAATTCGCAAAAGGATAAGGATGCGCCTAATTTTACGAAGGTCACTTTACAAAAAAAAATAACACCGGTAGTTTGTTGACATTCAAACGCTGAACATTTTTTGAATTTCAGTTATAGGAAAACAGATATTTCCAGGTCACACTTACGTAAAGCATAAAGAAGTAACTCCCCCAAACCTTGGCATGCGGATAAAACATGAATTATACAGCCGACAATAAAAATAATTAAGAAAATGTGGTCCTCGCATTACAGTCCCCATTTCGGGCAACACATGTGGAGTAGGGTGGGCCGAAAAAAACTTTTTTTAGATATCGATTTTGGCATAGTGCGGAAAAGTTGTGCAATAGATCTGTTAAAACCCTCCTAAAATTTTATCAATTTCTCTCAATATTTAACCGCGCCCCTCTGACATCAAAAATTGGAGAAAAATGAAAAAAAAATATCGGATTTTCTAAAAAACTGTAATATGAAAATTATTTTTCCAAATTAGTATTGACATTAATTGATTAATTAAATAGTACTATAAGTAATAATAATTCTATAATTATTACGTAATTTAACATTTTATGCAATTTGTTTTACGAAATTAATACTATCTTATTTTTTCTTGAATTACATGCAGACAGAATACAGATTAGAAAAAAAATCTACAAATTTGAAATGTCTATAATAATGCCTCATTCATATTTAATATTAGGTGTTAGAATAATATTGTCCCTTGTTGACGAACGTTGGAAGTTGTTTCATTGTTTGAAGTTTGGCACGAATATATCCATCTCTTGCAGTCTCGTCACAAACATTCATTGCAGCTTCAGATATTAGTTTAGCACACCGTTCAACAGATTGCGTGTGACACCTCGAAAGTTAGTACTGGAAACTTTTCTTCTTTGCAAATTTCTGTCAAATCTTTGTCCTTTATATGCATTGTAAGAGGTGGCTCTGTTACAACACAATTTGACCAATTAATTAAATCAATATAATCGGCTGCTTCGAAATTGAGTTTAGAAAGCTTGAAGAAACGGAAACCACCCGAGTTCTTCGTCTTCTTATTTCTGGCGGCGAGAATACGCCTAACTGCTAATTCCCGAATGTGTTTTTTAAACTCATGTAGCATTGCTAATAACAGGTGTTCGGGATGCGCAAAATATGCATTGTTTGAGAATACTTTGTAAATAATTTGTTTAACATTATCTGGAAGCTGCCTTGCAAGAGAAATCATTTTCCAGAAATGTTGGCACCATAGGGGCAACTAGATTTCATTTTTATCTTAAATCATATTGGAGCATAAACCAGCATTACATATTTCACGAGTTTTATAAGATTCTGTGATGGACTTGGAGTGCCAATGTATAACCGCAACAAACGGTTTGCGGTGGTCAGCCATCGTGCATGACTGAGTTTACTTGGGCTATTTTCAGTCACGCTAGAAGAGCAACTACCATATTTTACGGCAAGACAGATACGAGTATTGTTGGTCAGTACTTAGCTTTTTGACATCTTTCAGATCCAAAAGCTGAAGAGTACAGTCAATTTGATCAAATTTGACCACAAGCGTTTTTCACAATCTTTTAGAATTAATCCAATAGCTCCAGAATATGAATATGGTCCCTTTGTGCAACCGTCCATTTCCGGAATGAGGTGCCTTACTGGCAACTCATTAGCATGTAACATACATATATTCCATTGTAATGGTCTTCCAACGTATGTCTCAAGCAAACGTATTACTCCACCTTTCCATCCCGTATTCACATTTGTTCCATCACATCCGATAATCGATAGGTTCTGCAAACTCATATTATACGTTTTTGTAAATTTTATAATACCTTGGGCTATTTCTTTTGCACTTTAACCAGCAGTTATCGATATATGGCCTATATACTGGCTACCTTGTTCCTCTATTAAAGCTACATGCGCTTGTGATATTAATTTTCGATGACCAGATATTCGTTGAACTGTTTCATCTTTGCACCCATCAAAATAAAAACTCTTAATGGGTGCCCCTTCAATATCTTCGTGCCAAACTTCAAGCAAGAAAAGAACTTCCAACGTTTGACAACAAGGGACAATATTATTCTAACACCTAATATTTAATATGTATGAGGTATTATTATAGACATTTCAAATTTGTAGATTTTTGTTCTAATCTGTATTCTGTCTGCATGTAATTCAAGAAAAAATTAGCTAGTATTAATTTGTAAAACAAATTGAATAAAATGTTAAATTACGTAATAATTATAGAATTGTTATTAGTTATAGCACTATTTAATTAATCAATTAATGTCAATACTAATTTGAAAAAATAATTTTCATATTACAGTTTTTTAGAAAATCCGATATTTTTTCATTTTTCTTCAATTTTTGATGTCAGAGGGGTGCGATTAAATATTGAGAGAAATTGATAAAAAATTTTGTGGGTTCTAACTGACCCATTATGTAACATTTTCATTGTATGCCAGTAAAATTTTTGGAATTTTTTTCGAAAAATATTTTTTCACAGAAAACGATTTTTCTCTTTTCTTCTGTTTTTCAATGCCAAAGGGGCGCGGCCAAATATTGAAAGAAATTGATGAAATTTTCGGAGGGTTTAAACAGATCTATTGCAGAACTTTTCCGCACTATGCGAAAATCGATTTCTAAAAAAAAAAATTTCGGCACACCCTAATGTGGAGACCCCTCAGACAGAGTAATGTCTCTTCACCTACTCTGACCCACACCATTATTGCATCCACTGGAACGCGAGACTCTCTTACTTATATGGTAGGTTTTCTTCCCTATATTTGAGGTGCCACCATAAGTTGGATTTCTCGTTTACATAAAGACGTACCTATTGATATAAAGAATAAAAATATAGTAATTAAGCATACAAAAATCATGCACAACGCCGTGATACATATTCTTTGCAACTCCAAATATTTTCTCTTTAATCGTATTGCAGAATATGGGAGTTACCAGTTTATTGGAAAACACATATATTAAAATATTTACAAACCGATGGTCAGGGTACCGAAACAAATTCACTATGTGATGATTTTATATTTTGCGGGATGTCGATTCCAAAGGAATGGTCTTTGGTGCAAAAAATTTTATCCAAGTCCGGTGAGAAGCATTTGTAATGATATTGCAAAGAACGCCTTGTAAAATATTCTTAAGAACATTGATACACAAAAGTAGAAGGTGCAAATAAACACAAATATACAGCGATGATTCTGATGCATTTCTTCCTTCATTTTTTAGTTACTCACCGATAAAATGAGAATTAAGATCACATAACAGATAAAATAAATTCTCATTTTCAATTCGACTTCAAGTGAAAAAGACAGAATACCCCCATTTAACAGTTAAGATAAATCTTATTACAAAGCAGCAAAAAGAAAAAAGAAAAAAATGAAAGCTGTAATCGGCTTACAAATCTTGATGGGGAATTAAGGTTCCTCCCACTATTTTATCGTCCTCATTTTTTCTTTTTCCCAAATAAACACTCCCTGCCTTAGAAAAGAGAAAAGTGGAAACTATATTGCAGCGCGGTTAGTTTATAAGAATCTTAGAAACACAATTTCTTGTAAAGGAAACTATGTTTTTAATAAGAATTTCTTGTAAAGAAAATTATGTTTTTAGCAGATTTTCTTGTAAAGGAAATTATATTTTTATTAAAGAAAATGAATCAAAATTATTATAATGCTTTTTTTCATTTAAAGTAAAATGAATATCCCACTTTTGCTGGATCTGTTTTCCATCATTTTTATATACAGACACTTATGCATTTTCTCGTTTAGCTTATATTCGATATGCTTGAGAATTGCCATATCTTCTAGAGATAGTTCTTATTCGGACATGCGTTAATTTTAAATTTAGTGAAAGTCCAACTTCTAATTTTAAGCTAACGATTCCTATATTCTCATAAGCAAAAGACTGAATACCTTAAATAATGTAAGAAACAGTTAAATTTAGCTTTTTCAGATTGGGATATATTTGTATTATTGATCTTTATAAAGATATCTATCGCAGTTTTCTCATTTAATTGATGTATAATAAATATACTTTACATAAAAAGCACCTCATAATCATGAATATTTTGGCAGAATATTATTTAATGCTATAATTTTTTTATTATTTTATTTCAGTATATCTGACCACAATTTTCTGACATTATTGTTTATTACAAGAAAATGATTCTTCTGATGAAATACTTCATTTTGTGAATGAGTAGGCAAATTGTTTTCAGATGAGATTCGATAATATTTTATCTCTACTAATACTATGTGTGTTAGCTGTCTATGGGGCAGACCACTGCATCTAGAGCTACGAAATTTGGCACAAACAGAATTTGGAGGGTGCGAACGTGCACCTCGGTCCCTTTTTTCAAATTTTAATTAGAATTTATTAATCAAGAATTAAGCGAAAATTTGACGGTTTTCCTTAATACACTGGTGTGCAAAAATTAAGGACCTTTTCGTAAAATGCGAGAATTTTCAATTAATACGAAAAATATGGTTCAAAGTTAGTTCTGGATAATCGTGTGGCATTCAATCGAGTATCATACTGTGAAGATTCGGAGACGAGGGAAAATAGGGGGGCAACCAGAAAATGATGAATACGGACAGGGATTTCGATTCATCCCATTTCACAGAAGGCTGATAACGAGATGAAACTTTTATAAATGGTTATGTTTGATGTTCATAATATTTACATGCATTTTCGTACACATAGTACAAATATTCTGAAGATATAAATGTTTCTTTAAAAATTTCCAAATGCTTTTTCCGCATGTTTTTTGCTTATAACATGCAGAGTAGGGTGGACCGAAAAAAACTTTTTTTTCTATTTTCGATAATGGGTAGTACGGAAAAGGTGCCATTGGTGGCACAAAGTGCACACAAAAAATTTGAAGTTTGTAGGATAATTCCTTCATTTGCCACAAATACGTAGAAATTTCAAGAAAATTCTGTTTTTTTACGTTTTTAACAAATTTTGTCAAAATATTGAAATATTGCATTTGGCCGTATATACTTGTAATAATTATATAGTTTGTCAAATGATCTGCATTTTTATATTAACTTTGTTCTTACTAAAAATAAAAACAATCATGCAGCTATTTCTTCACCGTGATCGGAACGAGGTGTCAAATGTCCCAAGTATTGAGAACCAGGTTGAGACAACAGAGTGATATGTTCTTCGTCTTTCTGCCGACGATGTAGCTTGTCCCTTTTTTCCAAAGAATAACGTTTTATCTCTTCTTCCATCAAAGAACATGCTTTTGATTTTTAGACCATCTAGATTTTCTTCCTCCTGTATTTTTTTCCCTAGTTTCATTCTCTCTCTGCGGATCTTATTCTTATCGACGACGCGACATCTAGATATACAAAGAGATAGATATCTTCCGTGACAAGTCCTGCGTCTTGCAGCACGGTTGAAGCAATTAACGCCACATCTCTCTCTGATACACCAGTTCTAAATGCAGCAGATGTTGCATTAGAAAAGGGAAATGCGTTTGTAAGTGTCTGGAGTTGATGTCCTTTCAAATTCTACTTCGTTCCAGTCGGATTCTTCAAAGCGGTCACATAATGAATATTCTGAAGATTTCAATAGCATAGTAGACTGAACGTCACTCGTTGAAGGACCAGGCAAAAAACATGCAGCCCTTTTCATTTTCCTAGCTCTGTTTTTGTAAGGGCTTTGCTAGTTTGCTTGTCAATGTTTCCGATACACATTTCTCGAACAGTTCATTGATCGTGCAGGAACATAACCTCTCGTTTTGGAACTTTACGGCTTTTGCCACAGGTATAATGGTCGGAATCTTTACATTTACAAGCTGAAATGTCAAAGAGAGAGGATTCAGCGTTCTGCATAATTTTTTTGCTGTTCTTCTTCTCTTTTATGCCCTTACAGCTAATTGATTTCTCCACCGATCGGTACTTTTTTTAATAGTCTTTAATTTTTCCGTTAACGGTTCGTTTGGAAACTACAGGTATGAAGGTCTTTATCCAGATAGCTGTAACTTTTTCACCGACCATCTTAACAAGACCATTCGCTGGTTGAAGATAAACATCAGGATTTTCATTTCGCAACCAGTAGTAGTGACGCATGATGTCAGCATAAGTTGGCAACAGCATCTCTTTTATTTCGCATGGTGCTCCAAACAAGTTAGTATTTACACTACTGCGTGTCTTATGGGCCTCGACTCTAGCCATTGGTAAAATCGCCTTTATAAAGGCGCTATAAACACAATAATAGAAAGATAAAAATAAAACAAAAGTACTATATCGCACGAGACAAGTATTATATCGCATAACACCCCCACCCGCCCCATCATTTGCTGCCTTGCAGTCGTCTACCCTTCGCCATCATAATGGCGCATCACTCAAAGCAAAGAAATGAAGTATGAAAAGGACAAAAAAGACAGATCGCGCTATATTGAAACAAAATATTTTTCCCATTTATATGCGAGAAAGCAAGAATTTAATATTAATAAAGAGATCATTTATAACGCATAACGCATCTAAAAAAATTAAAATGAAGAACATTTGACACACTATATAATTATTACAGGTAAATAAAGACAAAATCTGTTAAAAACGTGAAAAAACAGAATTTTGAATGAAATTTCTACTCATTTGCGGCAAATGAAGGAATTATCCTACACACTTCAATTTTTTTTTGTGAACTTAGTGCCACCAATGGCATCTTTTCCACACTACCCATCAACGAAAATAGAAAAAAAAAATTTACAAATTTTGTTAAAAACATCAAAAAACAGCATTTGACCGAAATTTCTACGCATTTGCGGCAAATAAAGAAATTGTCCTTCAAACTTTCAAATTTTTTATGTGCACTTTGTGCCACCAATGGCACCTTCTCCTCATTACCTATTATCGAAAACAGAAAAAAAGTTTTTTTCGGCCCACCATATTGCAGAGTTTTCATTCAAATTATACGAAATTTAAAGAACGCTGCACAATATGTTGCAGTAATATTGTTTTAAAATTTGAAGTAAATATGTTGAATATTGGAGGAAGTATGAGTATTTGTACTAAATATTTTTTACCGCGCATATTCAAGACGCAGAAGAAATTTTCTTTCATAACTTCAAATCTATATATACAGAGAAACTTATAAAATAATCCATTTAAATCCCGTTAAAATTCAGAAAGATGTCGGCATTTAAATTAGGTCAATTTAAACTTCTCTTTGAGAGAAGTTAAGTAATGTGGGTTTTTCCACAAATTGATACCTTCGAAACTTAAATCTTCGAACAATAAAATTGAATTTTAGGAAAGTTGAAAATCCTGAATACCCATGTACACTTATAAATTAGACACATTATTTAAATAGTATTTCTTCGAATACCATTCAAAGATTCAAATTAAAAAAATATATCAGTTTGTGAAAGAACCCTCATCACTTAGCTTCTCTCAAAGAGAAATTTAAATTCACCTCACTGAAATGCATACATGTTTCTGAATTTTAACGGAATTCAACTATAATTTTTTTATAAGTTGCTTTATATATTTAGCTTTGAATTCATATAAAAAAAATTCCGCTGTGTCTCGCAGATGTGCAGTGAAGAGTATTTAGTACAAAATTCATATTTCCTCTAATATTCAACATATTTACTTCAATGTTTAATACAACACTCCTTTAAAATATTGTCGAGTGTTATGAAAACGTTGTATAATTTGAATGAAATCTCTACATGATATAAACAAAAACATGCGGAAAAATTTGGGACGTAATAGGAACCATTATATCTTCCTGAATATTTATGCTACGTTTACGAAAATGCATGTAAATATTATGTACATCAAATATAGCGATTGATGAAAGCTTCATCTCGTTATTCGCCTTCTCTGAAACGGGATGAGTCGAAATCCCTTTCCATCTTCATCACTTCTGGTGCCCCCCCCCCAATTGCCCTCATGACCTCCACTGTAAAGTGTGTATGATACTCGATTGAATGTCACAAGATTCTCAAGAACTGATTTCGAACCATAGCTCTCGTATTAATTGCAAATTTCTCGCATTTTACAAAATGGTCCTTAATTTTCGCACACCAGTGTAAATTCCGAAAACATTACCCCACAAAAATCATTTTTATGCCATCTGAAAGTGCAAAAAGTTACCTTTGCAATTAAGTAGTTTGCCATATAATATTTTCTTTAATTTAAATAATTTTTTAAATATATTTTGTGGCATAATTTACAACAATGCTTTTCATTGTTGCAATGCAATTTCATTGTTTGAACAAATATTTATTTGCGTGTTTCTCTTTCATCGTTGAAAGATGAGGTTATATCGTAATACATTTGGCTTTAATACATATTTTACTCCATCAAAATTTTTGTGGAATCTGTAAACCAAGCGTTCTCAGAAAATACGAAATTAAGAAATATATGAATGATTATGGTTGCTATATTTTTTTTAATTTTCCGCATATTTTAAACTGGCTAACATGATGCCATAAAGTGTGTTGTACCCTTTAAATGTTGAAACCAAATACATATTTTGCAAAAGGTATAAGAAAGTGTAGTTGACACGGACAACTTTCAATTAGACCTTAGATAGCAAGGACGTTTACTTATCACTTTAAGGCGCTTTCATGTAGACAATGAACACAACAGGTTCAAGGCTACTGAAAGAACACGGGTTAAATGTCTCTCACGATTTGAAGTTTAAAATAACTTTGTTAAGGTAAGCATGAATATTAAATAAGGCAAGATTCATTTGAATTTATATTCCTGGCGAACAAACTGGTCGCCGAAGGTGGCTGGTATTACATACATGTTATCTGGGGAAAAGTCATGGTAGATTTCAGATTTTCTAATCCTTAATACATTAATTTTTCTACGTAATATAAAATTAATGAAACTAATATGTTGAACAGAATTTACCAAACATAAAATTGAATTTACACCTCATTCTGTATTAAAATCTAATTCGTTTTATATTCTATATCTAGAAATACTTAACGTAATCTAACCCTACGAATAATTTAAACCTTATGAAAATTTGTGTTCAATAACTCAAAAGAATATCAGCAAACATAATTAATAACTGAATGATATCTCGAAAGGTTATTTATAGATATGGTATCAAATAATTTACTGTGTATTTCAAATGGAATTTTTATTTTAACCATACTTAAAAGCTGAAATCCGTTTTGCAATAGATGGCACGAAAGTTTAGGCAAAATAGTCCTGCTATAAATTTCGTAACGTTATTTGGTTCTGAAACCAGATCAATATTTATTTTTTTCTCTCGATAAGACTCTTTAGTGTCTTACACTCCGTGAAGATAAACGATCCCACGAAATTACTGTCTTGAAAAAAAATCATGTTCAAAAATTTGACACTGATATGTTATGACTATCAGAAGCTTCAGTACCAGATTCTTTAAAAAAATTACTTTTGCCGATGATGTGTTTTCTCCGTCATTACATCGATCTATTTAAAGGAAAGCGCTTTGACAGTCATTGAAGGAAGCTGATGCCTTTATGGGAGATTTCCTATGTTGTTTGGAGGGATAAAGTAGCAGAAATCTTAAAATTTACACAAGTATTTAAATTTCTATTGCTTAATTTTTAATAAATTTATAAAATTAATTCCTTGTTTTTTCCCATTTTAGTCGAGATAAAATAATTTCAAAAAATTAATATTAAGCAATTAAATAAAAGGAAAATAAGGCTTTAATTTTTATTTCGTACTGGTATTAAAAATAATAGTCCAGAAAATTACGCGTTCTTATCGCGGTGTTTTATCGATTCGAGCATATGTTTTTCTATAAATGCAATCAATTTTAACTTCCATTATGAACTAATTTTTTGATTAATCAACTTGTTGCTAATTTTTATTATATATCTTTTTATAGAATAATTTCTAATGTAAAATAGAACCCCATAAGACTTCCAAAGAGACGACAGTGTTATACAAGGTGTGTTAGAGAAGTTCGGTGAATGGCCTCATAAAATAAAGGAAACAATATATGCAAAAAATACCTTTACTGGCATCCAAATTAATGTCATTAGCTGCAATACACTTTTGACATCGGATGTACAGCTGCTGGAAACTATCAGCAAACGCTTCTTTCGGTATAGCACGAAGTGACGTTGTCACACGTTGTTGGATCTGCGCAATGTCGAAAAAGTGCAGCCTTTCATGGCTTCTTTGAGGCGGGGAAACAAGAAATTTGCAAGTGCCAAATCTGGAGAATATGGAGGGTATTCAAGGACTGTCATCTTGCATGTAGCGAGAAAGTGCCTCACACGGATCGCAGTGTGCGGACGGGCATTGTCGTGTAGCAGTTTCCACTGTCCACTCTGGTACAAATGTTGCCGAACCCGCCGGATGCGTCCTTCGTAGGATTCCTCGTTGACGGTTGTACCCGCTTGCACAAATTCATGATGGATCAAGCCCTTACTATCGAAAAAGGCGATCAACAGAGTCATAATTCTGGATTTGGTCAGACGACATATATTGGGAGGGGGACGACGATGAACACCATTTCATGGACTGTCGCTTGGTCTTCCGATCGTACTGGTAGCACCACGACTATCCCCTATAATGATTGTTTGCAGGAACTGCGAATTCCGGTCACACGCGTCGATGAAATCTCCAGAGATATTCATTCTGTGTTTCTTTTGCTCGTCTGACAGCTTGTGCGATACAAACCTTACGCTTTTGCAAATGTTAGGGAACAATATTGCTCACACTGTCTAGGCTTATCTTCAATTCTTCTGCTTTCATTCTGAAAGACAGCCGCTGATCATCCGCAAGCATCCGTTGCACTCGTTCGATGTTGTTTGGAGTTGTGCTTGTTGGCGATCGACAGAACGCGGCTCATCTTCAACATCTTCCTTTCCATCTTTAAAGCGTTTAAACCGGGGTCGGATTTAGTCTTTGAACCGCTCTGTGCAAAAGTAAAAATTTGCGTCCCTGTGGAAGTACTATGTAAGCATTCTAAAAAAAGTTATATTGTCTTTTTAATATTTTTAGTGAACGTCCAAAAAACAACAGTGTACCTCAGTAACTGACA
>BGPR01001889.1:157202-212583 GCA_013235015.1 Araneus ventricosus | reverse complement strand
AATGCCCGTTACATCTGTGTAGTAAAATGAATTGTGTTTCAAGTTGACCACGCCACTGCTCCACCTCAGATACCGCTCCATCTCAAATGTCAGCTCGACTGCCTCTCCGAATCGAACCAAGAGCAAACACCAAGATCCACGTATCCAACTGACACCCAACCCACAATGATCCTGATGAAGAAGACCTCAGTGCACGTGCCAGTGCGTGCCAGCTTCCAACAACCATACAGCCTCGGTACACGCCAAACCAGCAGCAGATGCCCCAGTACAGGCCCCAGGCAGCAAGTGGTAAGAAAAACCTATACAATTTGTTAATAGATTAACGAGGTTTATTTCTAATGACAAATAGAAATAATAACAAAGACTTTATCTCGTATCTTGCAGATTTTGTGTGCGTGTGAGTGTGTGTGTGAGTTCGTGTGTGTGTGTGCGTGAGTGTATGTTCCAGAGTTATACAATTTTCAAAATTTTCGGAAAATTTTCGAGCCTGTCCAGCCAGAAAGCAATGTTGTAAAATTTTTTTTATTATTTTTTTAATGGAAATGAAGAACAAATGGTTGTAGTTATTTTAAATAAAATCAAGAATTTTGGTTTAGCTCTGGGGAGGCTGCTGCCCGATAGCCCCCCCGGCCACTGACAACATCTCCTATTGCAGTCTAAGTTCCAGCTTGAGTCTTAATCATGGACGAAACTATATTTTCAAGGGGAGGCATGGTCATTGTGCATAACTGACGCCTGCAGACTTTACAAAACCTACGAGCAATAAGGCAACAGGGTACATACCAACACTTCAGAATGAAATTTCAACTATCATTGGCAGTGGCGGCGACTAGTGGACAAAGTAGGGAAGCAAAAAATTTATAGACACCTAAAAGAACCTAGAAGTATAGAGGATAGACAACAAAAATTTAAAAATTTGTTACAAAATTAATTAGATTTCCCGGACACTATTGTTTTTTTATAATGCCTAGTTTTATGTAGTTAAATGAAACAGAAATTTAATTTTTTTCTACAAAAAGTAAGGGGGCGACTTCTCCCCCTCTTCCCCCGATTCTCCGCCACTGTGCGTTGGGAGAGACAGTTTGCTGGGCCCATAACCAAGGATGGATCAAGCCCTGCAGGGCCCCTTAGGCAATGCAAGTTTCGAAGGGGTACCTTTTTCTCCTTACCAACTTCCGAAACCACATATATTTTATTGATATTAGTATAATCTTTATGAAAGGAGGTTTTAAAAAACAAATATTGCTACAGACTGAAATAAAAAAACATTTATTTGCAGGTCACCTTCAAGAGAGTTGGTGTCAGTATCTTTCGTATAAAAACATTTTTAATTTAAATGTGAAAATATTTTTTAAACAAGATGGCAAAATATACAAAACTTTTAAAGTAATCTAAATACCCTACAAAGTTTTCCAGGGCTGTTGACTTGTAAAACAGCCAGTCAACTGAATAAAATGAAAAAAGTTGGACCTCACTGATCTGCAAGCAAATTTAGGAACATTAAAATAATCCTAAGAATTATAGTCTGAAATTTAAAGATACTTCATTCTAAATCGAATTAGTTGAAGTATCTACACAGCCCCTGTAAATTAAATGAAAGCATAAAATTAAATTACCCTGAAAATATCACAAAAATAATCTTGTCTTTCCCTCTAAGTTGAGAGGGCCTTAGGCAGTTGCCTACTTTGCCTATTTGATAATCTGGCTTTGATTATAACTACTGCCAACATACGAAGTATAGTGATGCTACTCGATGAGAGAACTTATGCGATGTTCTTGGAGTTAGGGATGGGAAAAATCTACCGGTTTGAACCGAAAACCGGATTTTTGTTTCGGTTAACCGTTTTTTTCAGTTATTCAACTCCTACTATTAGTTCACATTCTCCCTATATACACTATATGCCCAAAAGTATCCGGACACTTGCAGATTTTCACATTTTTTTAGAATTTCTCCGGAATGGTTTAACTGACTGCCTTTAAACTTATTACATGTAAAGAATAGACAATAACTCACATTTTACGTGGAAGATTCGGTCCTGAGGGCAATTAGGGGACCGTCTACAAACTGATGAAGACAAAAACGTTTTTGGCCCACCCCTCTTCACAGAATGCTGATAAAAAGATGAAACTTTCAGAAATGGTAATGTTTAATGTGCATAATATTTACATGAACTTTCGTAAACTCAGCACAAATATTTGGGAAGATATAAAGGTTTTCTAAAAAAATCTCAAATTTTCCCACTTGTTTTTTGCTTATAACATGCTCAGTGTTCTGTTATATTATACAAAACTTACAGAAAAGATGACAATATGTTAGAAAAGCATTTTGTAAAAATTTGGAAAAGAAGTTTTGAATATTACAGGAATTATGAGCATGTTTAGTAAATAATGTTTTACTGCGCATGCGCTAAACATAGTGTAATTTTTCTTTCACAACTTTAAAGCCAGATATATAGGACAAATTATACAAAAAATTCAGTTGAATATCGTTAGTATTCAGAAAGATATTGGCATTACAGCGAGCAGAATTTTAGCTCCTGTCGAAGAGAAGCTAAAAGATGAGGGGTTGTACACAAATTGATATTTTTTAAACCTATATCTTTAAATAGTTATACTGAATTGTATAGTGGTTAGAATTTGCTGAATATCCATGAACACATCTAATATTCGTAACGAATATAAACATATATATGGGGAATTATTAAAATATTTTAAGAAAAGAAATTAATTAGATAAAAAATCGTTTCGCCATAAAAAAATATATTTAAAATATCGTTTGACTGTAAAATTGCAATATGTAACTTGTTAATAATCATGTAAATAATATAATTAAAGCAATAAAATTTTTGTTATTTATAGTGCCTAATTAGCTGGAATTTAAGTTATGCACGCAATTGATAAGTCTTCATGGGTATTCAGCAAATTCTAACCACTATAATCGGAGGAATCGGAGGATCGTAATCGGAGGAAGAGGGGGAGAAGTCGCCCCCTTACTTTTTGTAGAAAAAAATTAAATTTCTGTTTCATTTAACTACATAAAACTAGGCATTATAAAAAAACAATAGTGTCCGGGAAATCTAATTAATTTTGTAACAAATTTTCAAATTTTTGTTGTCTATCCTCTATACTTCTAGCTTCTTTTAGGTGTCTATAAATTTCCCCCCCCCTACTTTGTCCACTAGTCGCCGCTACTGCCAATGATAGTTGAAATTTGATGCTGAAGTGTTGGTATGCACCCTGTTGCCTTATTGCTCGTAGGTTTTGTAAAGTCTGCAGGCGTCAGTTATGCACAATGACCATGCCTCCCCTTGAAAATATAGTTTCGTCCATGATTAAGGCTCAAGCTGGAACTTAGACTGCAATAGGAGATGTTGTCAGTGGCCGGGGGGGGGGCCATCGGGCTGCAGCCTCCCCAGAGCTAAACCAAAATTCTTGATTTTATTTAAAATCACTACAACCATTTGTTCTTCATTTTCATTAAAAAAATAATAAAAAAATTTTTACAACATTGCTTTCTGGCTGGACAGGCTCGAAAATTTTCCGAAAATTTCGAAAATTGTATAACTCTGGAACACACACTCACGCACACACACACACGAACTCACACACACACTCACATGCACACAAAATCCGCAAGATACGAGATAAAGTCTTTGTTATTATTTCTATTTGTCATTAGAAATAAACCTCGTTGAGATCTATTAACAAATATGTATAGGGTTTTCTTACCACTTGCTGCCTGGGGCCTGTACTGGGGCGTCTGCTGCTGGTTTGGCGTGTACCGAGGCTGTGGTTGTTGAAGCTGGCACGGGCACTGGCACGTGCACTGAGGTGCTTCTTCATCGGGATTGTATTGTGGAGCTGATTGTCCAGTTGGATACGGTGATGCTGGTGTTTGCTCTTGGTTCGAATTTGAAGGAGCAGTCGGAGCTGACATTTGAGGTGGGGGCGGTATCTGAGGTGGAGCAGGTGGCGGTGGTAACTGAAACACAATTCATTTTACTACACACAGATGTAACAGACATTTCAAAATTTTGGCTAATTGGTATCTGACGTCTTTAATGTCCTGGTTTCCCCCCTTGATTTGGCTTCCAATTTATGATAACTACTAGTGATTATAACTTCTTTCTGGGCTATTACTCTATTTCAAGATAATAATCCCATTTGATTTAAATAATCCAATTTAGGCAGTTGTTTGTGGTCCAGTTTAAGTAATTTTTAGACAAAAACAGAAAAAAATACCCTAAACTTATCCTTAAACTATTTTAATAAAATGGTTCTAGCAAATTGTAGCCAAACAAATCTCTTATCTGAGGATATAATAACATATTTCGCTATTTACATCAAAACAACGCAAGGGATATTAGACTTTTGTTTAAATATTTAATTGAAGATATCTGAACCTAAGTGCTTGTTCCCTAACTGGAATCGCGTATCGCTGTCTCTTAAAAATGATTTCATACACCCCATTTACATAATTACAATTTAATTTTTCTATTTTACGACCCAGACATTTAAAAGAATTGAGGTTAGGATACCTGTCGAACTAGGCGCTACCCCAAATTCAGCAACTTTCTCTTTAATGTCTGATTAATTGTCAGAGTGCATCAAACTTTTGTAATTGATTTTTCACTCATTTCAGGATGCTTTAGAGTTTTGAAATTTTGTACACTTGTGTGTTCTATATAAAAATACACTTTTTAAATATTTTTCAGAACTTTATTATTAACCCCTTAAGGATCCCATTTTTTTTTGCTATCTAATAAGATGACCCCTCCTGTTTTGGAAAGGGGCTGTCGTTTTCATTTATCTAAGAAGGCATAGAATACTTGAGATGCGTATGGATTCTACGTAATTTTGTGTCAAATTATAAAGCTAAGTAATGATTAAATTTTAGTTTAAAAGCTTAAAAATACGATAAATCGATGCACGTCAATATGACCGGCGCGTGACTTAAGGGGTTAACCAATAGATTAATTTGAAAAAATAACTAATACACGTGTGTTTTAAAAAACTGTAAGTATTGCTGTACTACATCAGCTGTTACATCAGCATCTACAGTTAATCATCAACTCGAGTAACTTCGAAACGGTAGTTAATTTAACATAATATGGAAACTGAAATGAGCAAGAGAAAAGTCGTTAAATCTGGCGCAAATTCAAGCAGACATTAAGCACACATATCTTTAAGCGAAGAGTACTTGTATTTGTTAGTTTTTTGAAGTAAATACAAAACATTCTTTAATTTTCTTACTTCTATAGAAATAAAACCATGTCATAGTATAACAGGTTTTTCTTTTCAAATTGTTTCGTAGTACGAGTTACACTTGCGCTAAGACCTTAAAATTATTTTCCGTATTTAGTTTAGTACATACAGGATATTACCATAAAATAATCTTTATATGGAATAGAATTTATTTGCACAAACAGTAAACAGTTTTTTTTATTATTATATGACATACATCCTAAAGCTTCTTAAGCTAATTCGTATTATGAAAAACTCTCTTAAATGCTAGAATTCAGTTACAATCACATTCTGCATTTATTGAAAATTACATCATATGAGAAATAGTAAACGCTTTTAATAAAAATAATTATTTTCTTGTGTTTATTATTTTTTTCTTTGGACACGATAAATTTTGTTTCTGATAATGTTTCCAACTGTTTTATTTTAGTAGCTATGTTGTGTGCGACAGTAAAATACAGGGAGGCCATAAATTATTTTTACAGCTTAAAACTTTAATAACTTTAAAACTGTACAAAATAATAACAAACGGTTTTCAACATGTGACAACATAACTCGTAAAGTTTTTTTGTTTTCCAGGTGACACAGATATGACGAAAAATGTGGACGCCACAGGAAAAGGTTCATTGTGTAGCCTGGTTCATAGAGACAAAGTCCAATATCCAAGTGCAACGTTGGAGTCTGAGATAGATAGGAGACCGCCCCCGTTTATAGAAAACACTAACTGTTTCCATAAATGACATACACCAAGCCCGAATAGTTGGTCGGGATGGAGTTTCCCTTCCATACTGTGTCTGAAAGTTTCGTCGCACTTGGATATCGGACTTTGTCTCTATGAACCAGGCTACACACTGAGATCTCTCCTGTGGCTTCCACATTTTTCATCAAATCTGCGTCACCTGGAAAACAAAAAAGCTTTATGAGTTATCTTGTCACATGTTGAAAACCGTTTGTTATTATTTTGTACAGTTTTAAAGTTATTAAATTCTAAAGTTGTAAAGATAATTTATGGACACCCTGTAGCATTATGTTTGGAGCTAAAACTGAGTATGTCGATGTGTAATTTGATGTATTTATGCTACAGTAAATGCATTTTATCACACCTTAAAATAAATTAGGAGATCTTTATTGAATTTTCCGTAATTAGATAGATAAATATTAAACTGCATTCTTACAGAGACTAAAATTCCTACTTTGATTAATGTATAAATGGAATTGAAATTGTTGCTTTAAAATTTAAAAAAAATTAAAACGTAACACCCTTTGTGCTGTGTGTTCATTATTAATTCTCTTTCTTTAGTAGTATGGAAATTTCTAGTCACTATCAATATTTTATATTCGACGTGATTCATAAAAAACAAGAAGCATTTTAGAATTGAGTATGATGTTTTGTATTCTTCCAGATTGAGTTGTTAGTCAATAATTAACACTGTACCGGGTATATGAAAAAGTGTATATTTGTATGCGACTTATGGATATTGGAACTTCCTATAAAACTCTCAATTTAAATAAAGAGTTCCATTAAGCAGAGCATGAGCAACTGGTGTTTAAAATTAAGTTTATCTATTTCAAATACATTATAATCTTATTTATGATTCTTTATCTTGGCATAGCGATACACTTCATGGCTTTCTCTGTACTGTCCATTTGACTTGTTGTTGTTGTTACTAATCCTCTCTGTCTAGCGGCAGCTAGACACCATTCATGAACCCACTCACCCTCAAGAAATCGAGAGCAAGCAAAGGATCCGTCTCGAAAGTCTCCCTAGATAGGCGAAGACAAGAGAGGATGTGCTCTGGGGACGCACTCGCCACTGCACACTTTGCGCAGACCGGAAAAACTTTGTTACCGTGGCTAAAGGAGCAACTCCTCAATTGACCGCTAACAAATCTAGACAGCGCCGTCTGGTCGGCTCTGTCACAGGCAAGGCCAATGGAGCCACCAGGACTGCTCCGCTTATACCAATCATGGGATGGAGGGACCCTCCACGTCTTTAAATCTTTGTTTTTTCTGATGGAATAAATCTCGTCAAATGTTAGGGAGGGGGTTGAACACACAGGTTCAGCCGTGCCCTGCTTCGCCAAATCGTCAGCAACCTCGTTTCCATGAATATCCATGTGGGAGGGTATCCATTGGAGGTGCACCTCATGATCCACGCCTATATGTCTAAGTAATTTCAGTATAGAGATGCCAGTACGATCGCCCACGTTGTTCCAGTCTTTCAAGTGTTGTATTGAACTTCGACTGTCTGATAATATCCATACCGCCCCGTAATTGTTTTCATTCGAAATGGCCTCGAGTCCGGCCTCAATAGCCAACAGTTCACTTCTAAACAACCAGAAATAATCAGGGTTTCTCAATTTAATTTTGACTTGTCTTTAACTATAACAAATTAAAAATAAGAACCATGCAGAAAAGGAAGAAATGTTTGTTAAAATGGATTTTATTTGAACAATATGCATTTAAGAGTGTAGTTGGGGCGTGTTAATGACCGAATGTTTCCAATAATATAAGAAAAACTAAATAGCGTGAAATTAAGAGATATCAACCTTAATATACAAATTAAAACCTAATTCAGTACTGTAAAAGTTTTTTAAGAAAAAAATTAGCTATAAGTTAATTTTTTATCCATGCTTTTATTTCACTTTTTGTATTTTCATGTGTTGTAACTAAATATTTTTTGTCTTTCAAGGTATAAAACTAAAAATATTAAAAGGAAGATAATTACTATCGCAACTATAAGAAACCCATTAATTACAAATGTGCAGAGTGGTAAGAATTAAAATATCTTTATTTACAACACTAAAAATGAATATAAAATACGCAAATTTCTTCAGTTAGATACCAAAATTATTAATTGATTTCTTAATCATATTTGAGTTACAATTTTTTAAAATGTGTTATAATAGGAAGTTTGTAGTATAAACTTACTGTGGAGGCAATAGCACCCATCCAGCTCCTAAAATAATACAATAAAATTCATGTGATAAAATAAAACATAAAGATTCAGTTACAGTTTTCTCAATAATACGTGATTTGTATTGTATTTTAATTACTTTACAAATAAAAAGTAACAAAAAAAACACGAACAAATAATTGATTTTAAAAAGTGACAAAAACTCCATTATATTTTTCTCAGTAATTCTCAATATTGTATTGCAATGTGGTTCGTATTCGGGCAAAAAACGCCAAAATTAACAGTTATTTGTTAAAATTTTCCAAAACCTCCTTTATATATCAATCAATAACGAATATTTGGCACTGCAATAAAATTCGAGTAAAAAAAAAAGTACCAAAATTTAACATCTTTTATGCACAAAAAAGTAACTGAAAGCTCAATTATCTATCCATTAATATTATGCGTTTTATTCGGCCTTATAATTCCTGTAAAAAATAAAAGTACCAAAAAATAACTTTTTTTTATAAAAGAGAGTCGTTTCGAAAAGTATTAGGGCACAATTGATTTTTTCCCTGTAGTTTTGCGATATTTGTTTTCAATTCAATATCTTGATAAGATATTTTTCAAGTATAAATTTCAGTACTTTTCTTTAAATCTTTATTAAGTTTGTTTTAAATAATTTTTTGTCTATTTTATCATAAATTCTGTAGAAATATTTCACGAGACTGTTTGCATTCTTTCAGGGTGCAGAACTAAAAATAAATTCCGATTCAAATAATTAGAAATAAATTAAAAGACAGAAAGAGTAAGTTACACCTGTTCCCAACTACAGTACACAAAATTCCCGAGAGTTGCATGCCTAATGGTAAATGAGCTCTGCCCAGGAACTTCTCTCAACACATTTTGCTGCTGCCATCTTCCTAAAGAAACCGTATCAGAAAGAACATTAGGCTACATTATTCCATCCTCCGCTACTTGATTTAGCTCAATTTCAAAGAGTGATGTTTGTTCTTGACTCTTACCCAGTACTTTACTTCGCTTTTGACCCATTCTTCCTTGTTTTATGGCATTAAAACTTGTTTTATGGCATCTCACTACCAGATATTTCGCCGCCTTAAGATGGCAGTCACGCTTCTCGGTCCTTGGAACCGGTTTTATTAGCCGGAAAGAGACGTCGGATCTTTTTCCTTTTACTGAAAAGTTCCCGTCGAAGACCGCGGTCATGAATAACTGAACAAATCAGGTTCGACTTGCCAGTGACGTCACTGACAACTCAGGCGCGATTTTCGTAAGGTTGGCTACACGAAAGCCATTTCATAATGTGATAACGCCATCACCATGGATGCTGAAAAGTATATTTGTTCTGCGATAAAAGAGTCGACTTAATTGATTTAATTCAAGAAAAGCCGGCGCTCTAGAATCCGGTGGAATTAAATTACACGGAAAAGACATACAAGAAACTATTGCCCAGATAACACGTAAGTTTGCAGCAAGTTTGATTTTGACTTGTCATGGCAAAATTTGACGCGTCAAACTTGAAACGAACTTGTAGCAAGTTCGCTGTGACAACTAGTGCCACCCTCGTTTGCAAATCAAACTTGCAGCAAGTATGCAAAACAAGCTTCCTGCAAAGACAGCACAAAGAGATAATTATCTTTGTCTCTGTTTAAAAAAAAACATCCGATTTTTAATAGCATCTCCTAGACCGTCCTTCTTTTTATTAATTCAATAAATCAATGATAATTTGTAAAAAAAACTAACTTTTTTATAAAAAAAATTTTGAAACATTTTCCATCTTTTTACTAAATATATCACTCGCACTTTAAAGAAAGCTATATCGCCTTTTTCTTAATGTTGAAAATTTAGCGTTTATAAACAAAATTAAACCGAAAAAACAGTCAATGCTTGTTGAAAAATAAACTTATACATTTTGTCCCATTTTAACGTAAATTACTTTTGAACACTAATTTCATAATTTATTCTACTAGCAAAACGTTGTTATCAGCGAAAATCGCTCTCTCTTTGACTTCAAATCATATTCTCAACTCAAAAAATCAATGAAATCAAGAAAAAGGTTTAAAATAAATCGTTTACGAATCGAGTCGAACGATGTATTAGCGAAATCTATCTCCTCCTCTCAGAGTTCAGATGGCTCAGTGGTTAGCGTCTCCGCTTCGGAACCGGGAGGTCGCGAGTTCTATCCCGGGTTGTGTTCGTCCTCTGTTTTTGCTATAATTTGCAATGCAAGCTTGCGGCAAACTTGCTGCAAGTTCGTCCTATGGTGACTTCGAGGCTTGCGTTAACTTGCTGCAAGCTTGTTTCACACTTGCACACTTGTCATGACAAATTAGCAGAAAGCTTGCAGACTTGCAGTGCAAGTCTGCTGCAAATTTGCTGCAAACTAAAATTGCTATCTGGGTGTATGAAAATATATTGTCAGAAAAATAAAATATGAAATAATATGCAATGTGTTCCTGTCTTGATCAAGTTTGCTCTGTTCATTACTTTTACTTTCTTACAGAGGCAAACAGAATTAAGAATGGTTTTGTTAATGCATTGAGTGGAAAAGCAATAAATAAATTTTTTAAAAGTTCTTAATTTTGAGAAAAAAACTAAATTACTTCTACACTTATTTAGAGCTATTGCAAAACATGGTAATGATAAATGTTTATAAAATTGTAAGCTTCTGACTTATTTTTGTTATGTTATTGTTGTTTAAAATAACTAGTTTGATATAAGTTAATTTTATATCTCAATATTTTTGAAATGAAATTTTTAAAACCGTTTACTTCCAGTTTGTTTTGTACGAAATCATGCCTTCGAGAAAAGGCTAAATGTCAATCACAGTTTATTTAATCGCATTTGCATGTAGAAACGGATCTTCGAAGGAATTATTCTATAAAATGTGTCTCATAAGACACCTATTCGCTTAAGAATGATATGAAAACGCATAAAGGGAAAATGAATTATTTAAAAATTTTAATTGCCAAGTGCTTATTTATATGAGTATATTTGAATAAAAGAAATGGGTACATTTTATTAAAAAGCAAGAATTCAATTCTTGAATTTCAACTTAACAGTCTTTATTTTTAACCACGCGTGCTTATTTTTAAGTAATTTAAAGAATCCATTTAACCCATTACAGAAAGAATTCAGATCCAGGTGTAATTACTTTTTTGCATATTTTATCTTCTATTTCTAAACTTTAAAGCTAAAAGGACAGCGAAAATACAAACACACACACACAGAAAAAAAAACACATTTGCATCGCCTGAAAGGCAATTACACATTGCGACTGTCATCCCTTTTTTGGGGGTCCGCTGTCCCAAGGTTGCGAAAAGTTTCGTAGTGAGATACCGCCTTGACTTCTTCCATGTGCATGTTGGAAATTGATGTTTTTCAAAGAAGTTTTTTCATTTTCGGATTCAGAAGAGAAATCGTTTTACACAATTTCTGTAAGAAATGAGCATTCGTCCGCTAAAGCTGGTTCACGTTCATCGTCAGAAATATATTCATCTCGGAAAAAATCAGAATTTTCATCTGAACCAGAATAGGTTTCGAATAAATTTTGCAACACTTATGAATTTGTTTTCTTTTCCCGACAGCTTTAGTTTACGAATGGTTCTGCGCGACATCACGAGAAAAAGTATATGCCCAAACAGGTGAAGAACATCGAAATAAATGAATTTCTGTCCGTCCAATAAAGCAGGTGCTTCCGAACACAAAAAGAATTTCACTGGACGAAATATGGACGTTTGAAATCCGTTTGCGGTCAAGATGACCGCTAGCGCCTTTCTAGTGTTAAGGAACAATCGTCGATTTCCATGCTTAAAATTGACAAAACCAAGATGTGATTATCAAATCATTTATGGGTGCCAGATTTATAAGGAAGTTAGACAAAAGTATTTTCCTGAAAACTTTTTTCAACTTGGCATTCTAGAATTGATTCTGAATATACGTGCAAAAATTGGACTCAAAATTATCATCTAGGACGTCCTGACCAAGTCCTTGGCTGGTGTGGCGCCCTCCTCTTGATTGTGCTTTTCACTTATTCTCTTTTAATTGTGTGCTGTGAGCTGTTCATTATTTTTTGTAATGTAAACTTTTATAGCCTTACCAAATTTGAATTTTGGAGACTGTAAAAGTTAATAGCCAAATGTTTAGGAAATATGGCAATCCTAGATGTTCATTCTATAAGAAGGTATTTCGCAAAATGTGCACTATCAATATGGGCAAATTTTCTAAATGTAGAGATTTGGAATTCAGAGAATTATATTTCTGGAACTTCACAATTGGATTAATTTTTTTAATAACAAACATGTAACGTTTAACTTACCGTGTGTTATGCTGTCTTTTAACTGTTTGGAAATTGTATCTTGTATTGTGTTAATGTAAATTTCAAGGAGTTAATGGAGTTAAATTTTGGAAACTATATTTAGATAATAGTCAAATTATAGATTTTTGTATCTGGAATAGTTCTTGGACATATGTAAATAATATTGTAAAAATTTTGTTATGATGATCCGTATCTTATGTAACATATTCTGTGTTGAAGGACATGATTATAGGACCACTCGTAATATAGGACAGAAAATTGTGGGCTAGTGAATTACAGTATTTAAAAAACGAAAAAAAAAAATGTGGGTCTTTAGGTTTTCCTGTCAGATGGTGGATGTAGGTTGTTGGCTCTGTATACTTGCGACTTCCAGAGTGGTACTTTTTAAATTGTTAGTGAACGCGTTCTCGTATTCTTGATTCATGATAGAGAGTCTTTTATGGTCATGATTGAGTCTTTATAGAGCACTTTTTTGCTGGTCAGATTTTTCTTTTCTCTTCCGAATGCTTCGGCAGGTCGAATTTCTTCTTGGTCTATCAAATCATTTTATCCACATTCACAACAGAAAAACTTTTACCGAGTAACTACCAAAAATAGATAGATTTTTGAATGTGGACATACTTACGTCACTTCCTCCTCATTCGGGCAGAGAAACCAGTACACCGTTTTTGTCCCCCTAACGCCGAAAGCTAGAAGCTCTTTGGGTTCGTATTTGTCAGGTAAGTCGGGTCGGTCTGGCACTTGTGACGTGAAGGTTCCAAAAGCGATCAGCTCGGGAGCGTCTTTGAGCACCACCCCGCCCTTGGACTCTTGGCGAGATTTGTTCTCGTACCACATGAAGGAACTGTCGTTGTAGAGGACGGAGTGGACGTCTCTCCAGTTGCTGCCGAAGAAACGGCCTGGGGAAAATAGTCAAAAGAAATGCTGAAAATTCTTTTGATACATATGTTCATTAGCGATAGCAAATTATTCAAATTATAGCATTTTTTGTAAGGAGACAATTTTTTCGAACAATTTTTTGCATCATACATGACGCAATTTACAGATAGTAATCCAGCCAATAAACATTATTATGTTAAAAATATTAGTCAATATAAAAGTTTCTTTATAATTCATGCAAGTTTAATAATAGTATTTTAGTGAAATCTTATTTTTCACTTCTTCTTTAATTACTACTGACTACTGGCCTACGTGTAAAAACAAGGTTGTGCAGCAATATACAGGGTGTCCACACTTATCGTGGTCCATAGCTAATTTCTAAACCGTTAGAGATAGACATATAATTCCACATGAAAAAATGCTTTAAATGAAGGGTAGAATTATATTTTATGTTTTTGAGTCACTAAATATATTTCTGAAAGAGTTATGAATTCTAATTTTTTTATACGATCCCCCGGTCCTATCAGTCATATTTAGTAAAATATTCTTCGCAGGCAAACATTTTTTTTTAATTCCAAGCTTCTACGCCTAAAACTGACCGAGTTATTGAGCTTCGAATATCGCTGAGTTAGACCACTTTATACCATTTCTATGACCGTCTCGAAGACGATCCACCAATCAATGCGTAACACTTACTCGACGAGGCTGCTGATTGGTTTAAAATTATGAAATTCAAAGCTCCACAACTTGGTCAGTTTTAGTTGTAGAAGAGCGAATCTTTTTTTTTGTTTAAAATGTATGTGTGTGAAGAATATTTTACTAAATATGACTGATAGGTCCGGGGGATCGTATAAAAAATTAAAATTCGTAACTATTTTAGAAATACACTTATAGACTCAAAAAACATAGAAAATAATTCTTCTCTTCATTTAAAGCGTCTTTCCAATTGGAACTATATGTCTATCTCTAATGGTTTAGAAATTAGCTATTGGACCACGTAAGTGTGGACATCCTGTATTTCTTTTTGAGCGTTTATCATCGTAAATAAATACATTCGTGATAAAGCCGATTCGTGTTTACGTTTGTCGTCACAGTAACATTACATTTGTAACTGAGAATGTCCTCTAGCATGAATGTAACTGCACGGCATCTTACACTACGATTTGACATGATGTCCTTTAAACTACGCAATGAATTAAAAGATTAAACTGGCACGATGCATCTGAACTATATCACGCCAGCATGAATTAAGTTTGTTGTTCGCAATTAAGTAGATACGTGTATAGGGTGACTATAAAGTAGCTATATATTCTTGTGATACTAGAGATGTGTATGCTAGGGATGGGCGGTTAGGGTGGGTCGAAAAAATAAATTTTTTTTCGGAACGCTTTAGTGCGGAAAAGTTGCCTATTGTAATAAGAAGAAAAACGGCATAAAAAAATTAAAATCGGTTAACATCTTCAGTTCGCGCATCGTACTTAAAGTTAATGAAAAATTGCAAAATCGCGCCTATTTTGTAAATTTTTTAAGTTAGTTAAAACTTTTAAAATAAACACGCTTTAGTTTCTTATGCTTGTTTTACAGTTTAAATAACCTAAATGAATTAAATTCTGATCAATAATCTAATTTTTTCCTTTAGAGCAACGTCTCAGAAAAAACAGAAATATACCAATTTTTCGCAATTTTCACTGTCCAGCTCTTCGCTCGTTTTGCTAGAACAAAACGACCCAGAACTCACCACGTGGAGTTCCATCCACACCCTACCCAACCAACCATCGAATTGTTGGGTGTGGTATTGACATTATATTTACAACTATTTACAAAGATTTTCCGTAGAGTAGGATTCTTTGGCTTTTTTATTGTGCTTTTTACTTTTTCTTTTTTGTATCTACTACACATTTAAAGTCTGATTTTTTGGAGAAATTAGGCATAATCGATCTAGACTTCAGTGTTGCTCGGATATAGCCATCTCTAGCTTCACGTCCACATACTTTATTCGAGGCCTCTGTCACAAGTTTGATGCACCTCTCCACAGCCTGGGTGTGACAGGGAAGCTTTTGTATTTCTCTGATGGGCGTAGTGTCAGAATTGATGAGTGATTTAATATCATCTTCACTTAGGTCCTGCAGCATTGGCGGAGGATACACCACACAAGTATTCCAATTAATAATTTCAATGTAATCGGAAGATTGAAAGTTTATCTTCGGTGGTACGAAATTTCTAACAGTCTTCTTCCTTAGGAAGATTTGTCTTGCTTTTAAGATCCTTCTGTAACCGAGCTCCCGAACATGTTCTCTTTCATTGACAAGCATTGTCAACAGAAAATTCTCTGCGTGCTCAAAGAACGCATTTTGTTGTATTATTGGATCGACAACTTGGAGTAATTCATCGGATAAATACCGTGATGTTTGGATTGCTTGAAAGACATGTTTTGGTCAGTTAGTAAAATTTTTGCTCTTTTTTATGGCAAGCGACACAGGCATGTATGATTTTAAGATGAAGCCAACTATTTCTTTTAAGTTTCCGGATGGATCTGATGAATTTATATACAGCCTAAGGACTCGGTTGGCCGCAGTAACCATCTGGAATGGAACAAAAGACCAGGGTCCGATTTGCCAAGTCTTCTGGACAATATCCCAAGGTGATTGTATTTGAAATGTCCAATAAATGACTTTGCTCAACAAATTCCTGTCTATATCAGTTTGTTGAGCAACAAATTCCTGTCTATATCAGGAGTCCCATGTCCATCCAACCGGTTCGGTTGCCGTAATGACATCAGGTACGGGGACATGGGCGGCGTTCTGTCTATATCAGGAATCGAACAATCTATGCCTTCATAATCGACCACAGGGAGTTTTTCATAGCACGTGAGCTGCTGCTCGATTGGCCCACTAAAACTTTAGGCCCTGCAGTTTGACCGTCAATATGTTGGAAAATGTGGCGAAAAGGAAGCTCATTAAAATGCAGGATGCATATGCTCCACTGTAGCGGGCGTCCTACATCATTTTCTATTCGGTGGATGACACTGTTCTTCCATCCAGTGTTAGTTACAGTGCCACCACACCCTATTACTTCTAGTTTTCTCATTCATCATTAGCTAATGTTGTTAGAATAACCATTAAACAAACATAACACAAAACAATGCACAACACAGACTCACAGCACACACGTCACACACAGCACCAAAGCGTGTACCACTTGTAACAGGCAAAGAAAGACTGAAGTGAAGGCCGTAGTGGGTGGTGGCGACTGGCGAGTAGAGGACCGAGTTGGTGGAGGGACGGGTGCAGCAGATTAAGTAGGGAGGGACCACGCCACGGTTCAATCTAGTTCAAACCAGTTCAATTTAATTCAAGTGAGTTCTGGTTCGTTTTGTTCTACCAAAACTCAGTGAAAATTGCGAAATATTGGTAAATTTCTGTTTTTTCTAAGACGCTGCGCGAACGGAAAAAATTAGATTATTGATCAGAATTTAATTTATGTAGGTTATTTAAACCATGAAACAAGCATAATAAACTAAAGCATGTTTATTTTAAAAGTTTTAACTAACTTAAAAAAATAACAAATAAGGCGAGATTTCGCAATTTTTCATTATTTTTAAGTACGATGCGCGAACGGAAGGTGTTAAACGATTTTAATTTTTTTATGCCGTTTTTGTTCTGATTACAATAGGGAACTTTTCCGCACTAAAGCGTTCCGAAAAAAAGTATTTATTTTTTTCGACCCACCCTAATGGCGGTTATTGCAAGAAAAAAAACCGTTTTTTTCAACCTGGAGAATCGCTCAAAATAACCGGTTTTTGAAAAAGACGGTTTTCGGTTTTTTTTTAAATAAAAAGCAACGTTTGTGGACAGAATTTTTTATTAATAATAATATACAATAAGTAAGTATTAATACAATAATTAATTAATGTAATAATTAATGATTATAAATAAGTAATTAATACAATAAGTAATTAATACAATAAGTAATCAATAAGTAATAATAATAAATGAGTAATTAATACAATAAGTAAGTATTGTAGACAAAATTTTAAGAATTGTATTAAGTATTTTAGACAAATAAAAAAAGAAATTAGAGAGTACAGATGTAAATAATCGTATTTTGTGTTGTTTGCGTCTATATGTATAATAATAATGAGAAAAAAGTATGTCTAAATTTTTATGCAGTCCTTCGCTCCTATCATATTTATTAAAATATTTTTGGCACACTAAAATTTTAAACAAAATGCGACCCAAACTCATCGAGTTATGAAAACTTGACTATGACTATCTTAGACCATCTCAATGTCCGCCTCTAAGGAGCGCTTGCCGTTTGTTGGCCTAAGATGATGAACCTCATAACTCGAACCTAAAATCGAGCCTATCTTTTGATAGCTGATTTTGCCGGGTTTTTTTTCCCGGTTTTTGGATTTAAAAAATTAACCGGTTGAAATCGGGGAAAAAATAACCGAAAAATCGGTTAACCGAAGCAAAAACCAGTTTTTGGTTTAAACAGGTAGGTTTTCCTATCCCCTACAATATACCAAATTTTCTTTTCGATTTTTAGTTATCGAATTTACGGAGAGACAGACACAAAATTCCAGAAGATGGTTTCTTTGGACGATAATCTTCAATCTCGTGGTCGAATTTTCCTCTTTGTAACATGCAGTTGAACTTCGATTAACCGTCACAGTCCGTACTATGGTTGTGACGGATAGCCGAATAGACGGATAACAGGAATCTCTTAATAGATATATACAATAAAGTTTTTTAACAGCTGCCTGGGAACGAGAGTGAAAATAAATCTTTTTAAAGTAAATAATACATACATATTGTATTTGATTTTACAAGCACGCAGTAGTGGTTCGTCAGCTCAGAAACAACAGTGCTGCAAACGTTGTATAGATCTAAGTTGTAGGAAATTTTATACTTATTATTTTGGTATATAATGATGATATACTAAAAATTGATAATTTTTCAGTTATAAGCAAAAAACTGGGAAAATGGGTTTTTTTTATGTTTTTTGGCTATAACTAAAATTCGAACAAAAATTTTTGGTGGCAAACCTCAGATTCATAATCAGCACCCCAAAAAAGATAAAGGAGCAAAAAATTACATCTCCTCCAGAAATTGATTTAAAAAAAAGCACTTAACGACTGGACTATTAGAGAAAGCGAAAAAAGGCCGAATGAGGAAGTCGCGCCAAGCGTGAGCTGCTCCGGAGTGCAGCTCACGGGGTTCTAATTTCAATTGGATAAAGAGTCGCTTTTTTCTTTCTATTGAGAGCTCCGTGTTGCTCAATGCGGGAAATTTCGATTCTAGGAGGGGCAAAATTCTCTGCAGCTCTAATCTGTATCTCCCTTAATTTTTGATTTATTTTCCGTCTTCCTTTAACGTTTTCTATTACTTTTTTGCCATTTTCGATTATCATTGAAGTCTTAAAGTGGAAAACTAAGCCAATTAGACTAAAAACTAAAATATAAGTTTTAAAATAATTTCAGGGGGGACTGCAGCTCTGCATCCCCAATGGACGATCCGCCACTGCAAGCACGATCAATATAAACTTCAATATAAGCTTAGTAATGTACAGAAATACTTGTTATACTGTGAGCCTGAGTTACTTTTTAATTTTAGACGATGACGGATAACAGAAACTGACGGTTAAACGAGAGACGGTTAATCGAAATTTTACTGTACTTCGCATACTAAAAAGTAAGGAATCTGAACTTTGAAATTCGCTAAACGCACTTAAAGATCCATGAGCTTCATAAACGATATAAAAGCAATACGGAAGTAATGCTTTGTTTCCTTTATTCCGTCTGAAAGTTATTTATTGACATGAAGCGAGCGACAGTCTTTTGCATTGTTTTCTTTATTCTATTTGACATTTATTGACGTGAATCTTCTAAAATGGGCTTCTTGTTCAAAACATAATTGACAACTTCTTACTTTGAGAACGGGGGGCAGAGATGCATTAAGTGTGTTTGGCTAGTTTTATAGAAAACAGTTACTTAATGCGATCGATCGGTAAGCAAATCGGTCGCTTTTCTGTATCAATTTTTCTGCGGAAGAAAAAATAACGGCGGCAGATTTCAAGTTTCGAGGACACCAGTAGTTCTAGAAAATGTGTGCTCTTAGAACGTAATGAATTGGGGCATTGTTTCTAGAAAATTGTAGAATGTTCATTTTAGTAATGCCAATTTTTTAAAAAATACTTTCACGCTCACTGTAATGGATTGTGATAATTTTAAAGACAATTAAGAACATGAAAAAAAAACAGAAACAACAACTTCAAACGGAATTCTAAATGTCACTGTCATTGTCAGATGCAGAAGATAACTTAACAGTTTTAAACTGGACAGATGTTGCCAGGTGTTGATTAATTGCAAATAACACGAATTTGAGTTTCATTTTTACTTTCTCGTATACCAAGTATTATGCAAAGAGAAACTAGTGCAGTTAACAAAAAAAAAATTGACCACGAGATTTTCAGGAATCTCCACGTTTAAGATCTCCCTGAGGTTGAAAAACATATTTTTGGAATCTTGTTTAAACACGATAATTCCAAAACGGAACGAGCTACACGGATGAAATATGGTGCGTGGTCTTTACGCCAAAAATGTAGATCTCTATCAAATTTAGGATGAAATCCGTCAATAGGAAATCTGTCTATCCGTCTGTGTGTTTGTGAACCTAATAACTCAAAAATTCACCGATCTGAGATGGATGAATTCGGCGTATCTTTTGATGCACAGAATTCTAAATGTATAAAATATTTTGGATCTTTTCTGCCAATGTTTAACTGTGTGTCCGTATGACTATTCCTATTCCTAAGATATTCCTATTATCTTATCGTGATATTTCAAAAATGCAAAAAGCTATATAGTCGAATTTCTGGACCTGTGTTGAATTTTGGACTCATTCGGCCAACAAAACGAGCTTCAAAATGCATACTTGATTCTTTTCTCTATACGACGAGGATAAACATAAAACGCGCCATGCGAGTTGACGAGAGTAACGAAAGTTTACGTGAACGCCGAGGAAGAACATTCACACTGTTTATTGTTTGTTCACTGAATACGGCAACGCTCGCCTCAATAAACTGTAATAATGTTAACTAAAGTTTAACGATAGAAAAGAGCATGAAAAAGTAAACAGGCACCAACTTAACGACTTCGAACGGAATTATTCCTTTAGAATTGCCAGATAGGGATGGCGGTTATTGCAAAAATAACCGGTTTTTCATCTCCTGTTTAACCGGGCGGTTAAAACCGATCAAAATAACCGGTTTTTGAAACAACCGGTTTTCGGTTTTTTTTTTTTTTTTAAAGAAACAAGGTTTATAGACAAAAAATTTTTGTTAACAATAATATACAAAAAGTAAGCATTAATATAATAATTAATATCAATAAATAAATAATTAATGTAATAAGTATAAATAAGTAATTAATACAATAAGTTATAATAATAAATGAGTAATTAATACAATTTATTGTAGACAAAATTTTAAGAATTATATTAAGTATTGTAGACAAATAAAAAAAAGAAATTAGAGAGTACAGACGTAAATAATCTTATTTTGTGTTGTTTGCTCTATATGTATAATAATAAAAAAATAACTAAGTCTAAATTTTTATACATTCCCCCGGTCCTATTAATCATATTTATTAAAATATTTTTGGCACACTATATTTTTAAACAAAATGTTCCACTCTTCTGCGACCAAAATTAAGCGAGTTATTGAATGCTTGACTATGGCTGTTTTTGACCATTTCAATGTCCCCCTCGAGGAAGCGGTGGCCGTTGATTGGTCTAAGATGATGGAATTCAAAACTTCAGAACTAGAACCTAAAATCGAGCCTATCTTTTGATAGTTGATTTTGACGGGTTTTTTTTACCCGGTTATTGGATTTAAAATAAATAACCGGTTATAACCGGGACAAAAAAATAACCGAAAAATACCGGTTAACCGAAAAAAAGGACCCGGTTTTCGGTTTAAACCCGTAAGTTTTTTCCCATCCCTGCAAACATAACAGAATGGATATTACCGTGAGTTAATTAATTACAAATGATATGTATGTGAGTTTCATTTATAAATTGTTCATTTATAAATGCTTTTTGTTATAATGTTTTTGCAATATTTGATTGCTATGATTTGTTCTTAACTAACTATAAATATCTCTTGATACTTAACTAACTATAAATATCTCTTGAAAGATTATCAAATTTGTTGAGTGCTTATTTTTGGACTTTCGATTGAGCATGATCACCGTTATTTCCAACACATTGCACTTCTGTACCAGTTTTATTCGCAGGAAAATTCTCCCAAATCCTGCTTTTTTTCGAATAAATTTCGACATTTTTAATGAAATAAAAATAAATATTGGTACATTTTAAGCAAATGTGACGTCTTCATTATTATAGGTTAGTTTCAAGCCTTACAAACACAAATATTCAAATATTTACTTACACTGAACCAGTGCTTTGATGACAAGTATTTAAATTCAGTGGAATTATAATTCAACAATTCAAAAGAAATTGCAAGGGTATTAAAATAAACAAGCTGATATATCCGGCCCTGCTCGAGATTAAGTTAATTTCATGTCTAATATTTTTTATTTATATTTTCATGTCTAATATGTTTTATTTATATTTTCATGTCTAATATGTTTTATTTATATTTTCATGTCTAATATTTTTTTAAAAAAGGATACATATTATGTATAGCAGATATACCCGGCGTTGTTCAGGATTAAAATACTTTTGTATAAAATATTATAAAACACAAAATCCTTTTATTGTGTGAAACGTTTTTAAATTATAATGAGAACATCAATTGAAACAAACGAATTTTAAAAAACACCGAAAACTAATTCTCGCCGTAATATTTGTTATATAAGAACTTCAAATTTTCTTCACAAATACTGAAGTATAAGAAAGGTTTTAATGGACTTTTTGGGATGATAAATTACTTTTCGGTTAATAAAAAACACGAAAATAAACCAAATGAGAAGTTTTTCCTGGTATAAATTGTGAATTGAATTGTCCGCTTTTAAACTTTTCTTTTTCAGCAACAGTTCTTCGTATGTGCATTTTTGTTCATCAACATTTTAAAAAAATATTGCTACAAATTGTGTATCAAATAAATTTTGAAAAATTTATTAAAATGAGAGGGCAAAAATTGTACGGAAATGAAAGTAGTGTGACTGAAAAGCTAATTTTTAAAAAAATATGGTGTAAAATCAGTTTTTGTTAGATAAAATGTTCGGAAGATATATTCGCTAAAACGCCAAAATCTTGCTAAATTTTTAATTAACTTTTGGACTTTGAATAGTTGACAGTAACCCTTATCTTGTTTCTGAAACCTCATGTACATAAAAATATGCAAAAAACATTCAAAACCACAGCCTCCCAACTACAGAGGTTATGGCTACAATGACTTACATTAATCCAATGCTTACCTCTGAACGACATTTCTGGAGCGTGCTGTTGTCCAACATCCATTTCGTCTTCTTGCAAAAGCTTTACTATGTTTGACTTTGTTGGAATTTCAGCGATTGACTTATGTTTTCTTTTATGCATTGTTAAAACACAATTCCGAATTTCTTAATACTCAAAGTTATATATTTGCAATTAAAATATTACTTATTTATTATTTCTTAGAAACGCAGGTAAAGATGACAGGTGATATTAACTGCAGCGATTTTTTAACCTAATTAAATAAGCTTTAGAATTCTTTAAGAACCAATGAAAACATTGCCAAACGATATTTAAAAAAATAAACAGAAAAAATAATGGTAAAGTAATTACACCGTTGCCTAGCAACTGAGTATCATTAAATTTGGTTTATTTCAAAATCGTCTGCGTGTGATCAATTTTTTATTAAATTTTGAAAAATTAATAAAACTTGAAGGAAAAATGTCACAGCTATAAGATTGGTATCATTGAGAAGGTAAAATTTTGAATTTTAAGATGGTATAAAAATTTGGGGGTATAATTTGCTCCGAACTCCGAGCAGGAAAACGGTTTCTGTTAATTTTTAATTAACTGGCTGTTTAATTAAATTTGCGCTTTGAAACGTTGACAATAATCTTCCCCTTGTCTTAATTAATAACTGTGCAAAGTTTGGTTGAAATCAGTGCCGTGGTGTAGGAGGAGATGTGGAACATACAGACAAACACACATACCCACAATGACTTTTATTTCTATTAAGATTTTTAGTACAAAAAATCATAACCGAATTGGTTTCAATTATCTGTAGAAAATATCCTTTGAAGTAATGAACCTTTCAATCGTTTTAACTTAATTTTTTTTCAAAATGAACTGAAAAACTGATTTCATAATAAAATTGAAGGTGAAAGTGTTAAACACTGCATATGAAGGGGCAAAAAATCAACAACCGTTTTTCTCGTTAAAATATCAAATGAGCAATGCTTTATAAGGTTGTAAAACGTGAGAGTTGTATAGTAGCCCTCTGAGTACTTCAAAAGAGCGTGTAAAGAGGTAGGTAGTGTAAATTTTCATAAGCGCTGATTTAACAATTTTTTGCGATTTCTCAACATTTTTGCTGTTAGCACTTACAAAGTTGATCTCTTTTAGTCTTCAATTCAAATTGCATAATTGAGTAATCCATTTCGATAGATATTAATTTCAAACATTCGGTTCATAAACTACTATACTAAATTATCAATTGAAGACAGAAAATATTTTCAGAACTTATATTTAATTAATCACAGACATTGACGACTTTATTTACATTTATGATTCAGAAGAATATATTTTATTAAATGTTTTTATTATTTTAAATCATAACTGAAAACAAGTTAGAAAATTATATAAAAGGCTTGTTAGAAATCTGTAGAAAAAAGATTACTTACGCTTGTACCAAAGCATTGGGCGACTTTTTATTTCCAATGCCATTTCTATAAAAATAAAGGTTCAATTAGAAAATAAATAATTAAAAAAATTCTGAAAATACTATGAAAAGGCTTAATGGATTACACCTAAAAAACACAACCAATGAAAATAACGCTAAAATAAAAACTCTAATGCTGGTTACGAAAATTATAAATTGAGTCATTTCCCGCTCATATGATACAAGTTAAAAGAGCTCTGCCAATTTAATTTTTAAAATCGTGCTGTTACATCTGTAGGAAACATAAGCTATGTTTTAATTCTTTTTATCAGCACATGTGCCTCGCCATTTTAAGATCAAAATGAAATGCGTATCTTGCACGAGGAATAAGAAAGTGAAGTTGGCCAAGACAACTTGCAATTAGATGTTACATGACACGGACAGTATCTTGTCTCCATTAGGGACCTTCATGTAGACAAAACAGAACATGTGCAAAACTACTAAAAGAAAACGGGTTGAAGTCTATCACAAACTGAGGTTTAAAAATTATTTTGTTAAGGGAACCATGAATATAAAATTATGCATCAGGGATTCAATTGAAATTATATTCCGTACAAGCTGGTCGCCGAAGGCTGCTAGTAATCAATAAACAAGGGACAGTGGATATACTTATGAAAATGAACAACGGGGTAGCATGGGAGATTCCAAATATTGCCAAAAGTGAATGGCTTACATACGAGTGGGTAATAATCATCTTTCTATCTTCAATAGCAAGAGAGATACATATATGAAAAATGTTTCGCCTCCTACCATTTCTAAAATTAACTTCTTAAGGGCCAAATTTATAGGTATGGAAGATGATGGAGAAATGTAATTTATCAATGCTTTCCAACAATATGTCACATGCCTAAGTTGAAAAACAGTCATTAAACATCCTTACAATCCTTCTAAAAACATACAGCCATCTAAAAACCTTTCCGACAATGTTAAGATACGGCAATAATAATTGACCTAATTTGAGTTATTTTTTTTATTTTCAATAGAGAGGAGCTTTGTGGAAATGTTCGTCCCCTCCCGCGTCTCCCAACATTTTCACTCGTTTTGAGCCAGATGGCCCATCAGCGAAGTCGTCTGAGACATTTACCCATCATACAACATATCCATCGCTGGTTCAAGTCCAATCAAAATTATTCTAGTTATCTTATACACATACGGGGTGTCTTAGTGCCAGTTTTACAAACTTGTAGGAATGGTAGAGTGCACTCAGACGACTCGGAATCACATAGTAACGCAAGACCGCAAATGAATGTACTTGCGTTAGTGTAAATAGAAGACAACAGAAGTGAAAGGATAGCTAGAAAGCAATTATGCGTTTTATTAATAATGGCACATTAACAGAAGAAACACGAGTCGAAAAAGGTATTGCCACCGCTTCTTGTACGAGGCGTAATGCAAAACTGACATCTCGAGAGCATGACATTCTGAATTCCCTGGAAGATTCTAGGAATGTCTCAGACTTCCCTCGCAGTGACTGTGATGCGTGAAAACAGTTAATTGAATACGATGGTTCACAATCAATTGTGGAGAATCGTGGGACGTACAATCGTTGGCATTTACATTTTACAGTGAAGATTTTGTCACGAGGACATTTATGAGACCGTCTAGAAACTGATGAAGACGAAAAAGGATTTGTCTTTCCCCGCTTAATAGAAAGATGATAATGATTTGAAACTTTCATCAATGGTTTTGTTTTTATGCACATCGCTTAAGTGCCTTTTCGTAAATATAGCATGTGTATTCGGGAAGATACTCGTATAAAGGTTTCTTTAAAAAACCCCAAATTTTTCCTTATGTTTACTTATCATATGCAGAGTTTTCAACCAAATAATACGAAACATACAGAATACATGACACTATAATGGCAAAGTATTATATTAAAATTTGAAGTAAATACCTTGAATATTTGAGGGAATAGGAGTATTTGTAGTAAATAATTTTTAACTGTGCGCATGAGTGATACCTAGCGTAATTTTTCTTTCTGAATGTCGAAGTATAAATATTCCAGTTGAATACCGCTATTATTTAGAAAGATATTTACATTGCAGCGAGCAGAGTTTCTGCAGAACAGAGAAACAAAACGAGGGGTTTTCCACAAATCAGTATTATTTAAACTTGAATCTTCGAACAGCAATATTGAATTTTATGAAAGTTGAATATCCTGATTACCGATGCGTACTTCGAAATTAAATACATAATTAAAATTGCAATTCGACGATGAATACTAGAAGATTAAAGTTTAAAAAATATTGATTTGTGGAAATCCCCTCATCTTTTTGTTTCTCTTAGAGAACAACAGAAATTCTGCTCACTGCAATGCCGACGTCTTTCTAAATCTTAATAGTATTCCACTGTAATTTTTATATAAGCTGCCTTAGATATCTGGCTTCGACTTTATTAAAGAAAAATTATACCAGGTTTCGCGCATGCACAGTTAAAAATTATTTACTGTAAATACTAATATTCCCTCAAATATTCAAGGTATTTACTTCAAATTTTAATATGATACATAGCATTTTACAACTTTCCTATTATTATTATTTGCCATGAATTCTAGAAATTTCGTATGATTTTGTTGAAAACTCTGCATATTATAAGTAAACATGAGGAAAAAATTTGGGATTTTTTTTAAAGAAGCCTTTATATGTTCCCGAATATGCATGCTGTTTTCACGAAAATGCATGTAACAAAACCATTGATGAAAGTTTAAAATCATTATCAGCTTTCTATTAAGCGGGAGAGACAAATCCCTTTTCGTCTTCAAATACGTTCAACAAGATTCCCATGAGAACATTTGTACCAATTTTCAACACTATATGATTTTTTTTTCTGCAAACCCTTCGTTTATTGTACTATCAATTAAGAATTTTTACAAATTTATTTGTTTTGAGATCAATTATATTAAAAACTATTAAAGCCTGAAGAAAAATCAAAGAACCAATCTGTAAGGGATCGCACGCTCTTTAATTTGTAAAATCACATGTAATTTGAATATTGAATATTTTTCGAAATATTCAGGAAAAACTAAAAAAGGGGGGAGGAAATCCAAGATGGCGGCAACCTTTGAGACCGATTGTCTCGGAAACTTTTAAAGATGGAAGAAAAATAAAAGTATGTATTTGTAGAGAATTTTAAGCTCTTTAATTTGTTAGTTCACTTATAATTTGAAAACTCAATAGTTTTCCAGATATCTCCGAAAAACTGTGAAAAATGACCATTTCAACCTCTTTCCACCCCCTCCCCAAGACACCCGACTCTCGAGGTCGTGTGACTTTTTACTACATACCACGGGGAGGGTATGGAGCAATTTGGCGCTGGAAAGAACTTTGCACTTTGGATGTTTGGGTTTTGACCTAATTGTGCTGTACTATATCTGTACTATAATTCGAAGGCGGAACGATCTAGACCGGCGATTCCCAATCTATGGACAGCAGCCCACTTTTGGGCCGTGGCCCGAATATTAGCGGGCCGCGGAACGCTAGTCAATAGTCGAAGTCAGAGGAACTTCAAGAGTAGTCGCTAGTTTTTTACTTTATAAACAATATCCCTTGTCGTGCTGTCGAAAGTCGTCTGTTTTTTCCACTGGCCCATGTTGATACATATATATCTGGATGCATTATACATCTGGGTAGGTTCGGGCAGTGAGGGTGTCAATCAATCAATTTATAAACAATATTTTTTAATCCTTTTAGAACAATCTTTACGAATTACTGACATATCAGTGCATATGATATATTTCTAAGTGTATTATATGTGTTAGTATTATTTTGGACTTGCATGTTTAGTTTGTGGGCCTCAAAATATTTTTTACACAACAGGTGCCCCGCACACCCAAAAAGTTAGGAAACCGCTGATCTAGACAAATAAAATTTGGCAAGCGGTCTCTATACCAAATTTACAGATATTTGGTAAATTTTGGATGAAATTTGCCGCCAGGAACTTGGTCCGTTCTGTCCATCCATGTTTATATGAACACAATGACTCAAAACACGAATAATATTCTTTTATCATATATATATATTTGTAGCAAATTTTGAACCAATTCTGTTAATGGGTTGACTGTCTGTCGGACGCAATAATTCAGAAGCACAAGAAGCTAGATTGATGAATATGGGTATATTATTTTGACACCGCAATTGTATATCTGTATCTAAGTTTGGACTAAATCCGTTGAAGGTTGGACTGTCTGTCTATTTGCATATTTGTGTATAGGTAAACACGAATGGCTCAAAAGCGGATCAAGCCAAATAAATGAAATTTGGCATGAGGTCATCACATGTAAATTAAAGATCTGTATCAAATTTTTCTCATCAGAGGGAATCTGTTTACGGAAATTCTATCTGTCCGTCCGAGTGCAATTACCATAACTGAAAAACGAAATAAGCGAATGAAACATGGTACAGAACAGAACGCCGTCTCTTACCCCCGTACCCGTGACCAGACCTGTCACTGAACGGTTTGATGGTCAAGACACGGGAATTTTATTTAAGAAAAAGAAAAAAAACAAAAAGAAGGATATATATACACTATGTTACAGCACAGGCATTTTCACTTTAACACTATTAGTTCGTAATAGTCATGGTACAAATGGACTTTCCCACAATTGCTAGTTTCTACCAAATAATGAACAAAATCCATCAAAGAGAAATCTGCCTATCTATTATCCTTTGACTTCTTTGACTTCGATAAGTCAGAAACACACCAAGGTAGATAGACGAAATTTGATACAGTAAAACTTCGATTAACCGCCACCTGTGACGGATAACAGAAATATTTAAAAGCATGTGAACAGAAACGTGATGTCACTACTGGCTTGTGACGAAAATGAAATCCTTTAAAACCGAATAATACATACATATTGTATTTAATTGTACAAAACGATAAATACAAACTGCAATATAAGATCAGAAATGAACAGAAATGTTCTGTAATACTATAAATCTACGTTATTTTTTACTTTTTAGGCGATGACGAATAACAGAAACTGACAAGTAAACGAATGACGGTTAATTGAAAATTTACTGTATATGGTTTTGTTGGTGGAATTTAGATTTGTGTAAAATTTCGGACAAAAACCTTAAATGGGCTGACTGACTTTTCATGCGTATGTGAACGCGGTAAATCAAAAGCGCAATAAAGCCTTGTTCCAACGGCACGTGTCTTGCCAAACCTCGAGTCGCTCGAGGTTCGTACTTGTGGACTGTGGTCGGTTGGATTTTTGCAGTCGTGCCGCTCCTACAGCAATATATCGTGTCGCTCCTTGCAAATATATCGGCAGCGTTCGAGTGAGCGGATGCATTGGCGTGGTAAGGCCTCTCTATTTTCCTTTGATGCGCGAGCTGTTTACCGCCATTACGCGGGAAGCAACATATGCACTTACAATCCCACGAGCCACATCGATTCTTCCCGTTCCGATGACAGGGAATAACGCGAACCGCGGACGTAACTCGTGGGAAGATAGGCCGTCGGAACCCAGTTTAAGAATGATTGATGAATTTTAGTGAATGCGATTTGCATAAAAATTGCAGATTTGTGTGTGATGTTGGGCTGTCAACGGATAAACAGTGCCTCCGTATGGGTGTGAACACGACAACACAACAAGTCAGATAAATGAAATTTATCATGTGGTCTTGACACCAAAATTCTATATCTGCATGAAATTTTAGATGCAATTGGTGCAAAGGGAAGAGGTCCAAAATTCATTCTCGATTCTCTTCTCTACTACGAAGCTAAACACAAAACGCGCCCTATTGTGTAAGTGTACGAGAAAGTGGAGGAGAGAACGCTTCTTTTAGTTTTGCGTCGTACTTCATTAAAGAAAACTTCATATCTGAACATTATGGAAATTTTAGATGAGCACGAAGGGCGTCTTATGGCTAGTGACAAAGATTTGTCTTCAAAAGGAGGGCCGCGGGTTCGAGACTTGTGCTTCCACCAAAGATTCGGCATATATGAGGGCCTAGAGCACGTTACATCCGTTGAGAGTGTGGCATTCAGGGCGCGTCTCCGAAGACGGGTCGTGCCTCCGTAGGGATTGCCATCCGGCACCAATTTCAATCCGGTCGGATCCGGCCGGATTGGTCACATCAAAAATATTTTGCCTTTTCATTCCAAAATCAACTATATAAAAGATGATAAAGTGAGTGTATTACAAAGTTTATAAAAAAAGCGTTCATTTCTTATGAAATCAACTTTATTTACACTGTTACAATTAATCAACATTTGCGTATGAAACAACAATAAAAATTTAGTACAGTGTAACTAGTTAAATTGTAATTGTTATATTAGTTTAGTAATAATTAGATAATGACGGCCGGTTAAGTTCAGTTTCACTTACTAGATTTCACAAATGACATCAATGATAACTTGTAATGTAACTTATATTAAATCTAACTAAATCAAGCTCATCAACTGAGATCACAATAATTAGGTATTTTAGGCACGCCAAGCAGTCTCATTCTTATAATTATGACAGTCATCATGAATCTGTTTAATCAATGGCACAATTATCACAATAACGAGTTTAAAACTTCTTCGTATTTTTTAATATACTTACATTAAATTATTATTTTAAGTAAAACAATTATAAAAAACTCACTTTGGTTTTGAAAAAATTATCGTAGGAAACAAATAGTGTTAATTGTGTCATCTGCCAATCGACTTCTTACAGAACTACAAATATAACCAGCGGCCTAGAAAGCCCTTTCTGCTTCTACACTCGTCGGTTTTATTGTCAACAAATACTCATGAATAGAAGACAAGTATTTTCCTCGAACTCCTTCACTTTCACATGCAGTCATTTCCTTTCTTAATGTTTTCTCATTATCTTTCTCTTTTTTTTGGTATTTATGCTCTAGGTTTTCATATCTTGCTGGATTTGCATCTGTAATTCTTTCTGTAGTGTCAAATCATTTTTCAATGACGATGAATCTAAGTTATTTTCTACTATATTATCTACGTTTTCTTTAAAGCTATCATTTTGAACAACTCTTTCTAAGATATTTTTCATTTCTATCTTACAACTTTTTTTTTTCGGCAAAGTAAGTGTATCATCAGTTCGTCTTGTATCATCATCATATTTTTTTTATTCTGTAAGTATATTAATATTCCTGTTTTCATTTTGAATTGGTTTCAAAAGTGACATGTTTGTTTTAGAACTTTTAGACTAGCACTTGCAATGCAATACAAATAGGTGCATACTTACAATTTAAAACGTTATTTCGGTCACTATTTAAGAAGAAAGTCGTATTTTAAAGAAAAATCAGAAATGTGTATCGTTACTCAATTCATTTCTAAGTCTAATTATTTACCTAAATCATTCTCGTACTCGTAAACGCAACATAAACATAATTCATCTATCATTTGAACAATAACAATGTCTATATGTGTAGCGGGTGAATCAGCGTCGAACGACTCGTACACACCACGCATTTAAGTACCTACTCTTGCAACAACGCGAGTATTTTTTCAAGAAATCGGCTTCATGTATTTTTTTTTAATTTACCGGATCCGGTAGACGTCTAATAATGCCGGATCCGTTTTCCGGATTGCAATCCCTATACCTCCGTAAAATTGAGGGGTTCGCCGCATGAGCCGCTCGTAATGGGGAGGTTATTTTGCATTCGACTTCAGTGCTCGATTTCTGTCGCGGTGGCCTGTCTTTCATCGTTCACCCAGATGGCGCGGCAGGGCAGGTTTTTTTTCTTGATTACATCCGTCGTGAGCTGTTGTTTTCACAACAATGTGGCATGGAAGTTTCAAGGCGGAAGGCCCTGCAGCAGATGGCGTCTGACTGAGTTCAAATGACGAAGTTCGCCCCAAAATAACTCTCTTATAGCTGCTAATTAGGAAGTTAATCTAATTAAACTTAACTAAAACCCTGTATCAGCATTAATAGCTAAGAAAAGGCAGTCAGTTTTACTATAATTTCCTTCATTAAAATTTCTCTATTATTAATCTTCAACAATGCTCTGAAAATCAATCAAAAAATTGTCTTTGTATCGTAAAATATAAGCTGTGCTTCACAAATTAAGTAAAAGCACCTAACCATATAAAGACTGAAAAGATATATAAAAACCTCGTCTTGTTGTTAATAGATATCATGGCATAAATATTGGGAAAAAGAGGAATTTTTTTTTAGTCTTTGCAATATAAAGGTAATTACCCGAGACGTTTACTGTTCCTTCCCTGTGTGTATCATGGCAACATGAATTCGTTTAGGTCACTGCACATGTGTTGCTTTTTATCACGAGTAAGTTGAAAATTATCTGAGTTTCCAAAGAAATGATTGCATTTATACTTTTAATAAAAAGACATGAATTTGGGGATGATATACTAGACTTGTTACAAGAGAAAAAATTACTCTCCTTATTAAGTCTTTCGTGCTTTCGTTTTTCATCCACATTTAGAGCTTTGAAACTAATTCATCTGAAAACTGTTATGGTAATTAAGAAGTGGTTTAGTAGCTCGAGCTTTTAATTTAACCCTTCCACCACTGGCGATTTTTTTACTTGTTAGTTTCTTCATGCATGTGAGACTGGGAGGTGTTAAAAATATCTCTCAAACAAAGAAATATCAACATGAGGACAAAGGTTCTCACACTGATGTGGCGTGGAAGTATGGAGAAGGGTTGACAACTCGTCGTCCTCCTCATCTGAAAACGGTTAAAGATGCTTAACTTGTAGTTTTGTGAACAGTAAACCTCGTGTCCTCCCCAAAAAATGATCTGCTTAACTAGTAGTTTTGTGAACAGTAAACCTCGCGTCCCCTCCCCCCCAAAAAGATCTAAGATCTGCTCTTCATGTTATTTTTTTAAAAGTGTATGTAATTCTGTCATTCATTTTGAAAACAATACTGTTTTCAGAGACACCAGATATCATAATTTGTCTCTCGAGGAGGTACCTTCTTTGTCCCCATATATGTACTACCTTAAAAAGCTATAGGCAACCAGGGATCTTGAAAATAAGTTTGATTAATTTTATACTCATCAATTTGAAATTTTACAGGCATTAATAGTATCACTATATAAGACAATACATAAAATGTTACTCCAATATATTTATTTATTAATGAGTTATGAGTATAAATGTAATTTTTAATAACAATTAACGGCCTTTATGGTAAAGGTTCCAGGCGCTTCAATTTTTGTTCAAATTTCATGTCATTTTATGTCAGTATACAGACATATATGGAAAAGAATTTTTGGCATTCATAAAGAAGTTATTTTGTCATTAAAATGTTAATACTTTCATCCATATAAAATATTGGGCATAATTGTTTTCCAAAATCAATAGTATCCTGTTAATATGTGTATTCATTTTGAAATTTCTTTCTGAAGCATAAAAATTAATCCCAATTTTTATTTGAAAGGGGTTAGAGTAACTAATTAAAAAATTAGAATGATTGCCAGTAATTTTGGTGCGCCTGAAATTACATTTATACCCATAACTCGGAAATAAATAAATAAATTGAGGTGAAATTTTTAGTGTTATCTTATGTAGTGCTCTTATTAGTGCCTGAAAAATTTCAAATTGATTAATTAAAAATTAAAAAAAATTATTTCGAAGGTCCCTGGTCGCCTTAACAACCTTAAACCAATCAATGTACAGTATTGCACACCTATATCGCGCTCAAATTTTACTTCCTATATTTACAAAAGAAATACATTAACTTATTAATAAATTTACATAAAAAATGAACTGAAAAAAGTTGTAGAAAATTTTACGCTCGAGAGGTTGTGGTAGTCTTCAAATTTTTATAGCATGAATCGTTGGAAAAACCTACTTTCAAGTAAAGAGAAAACCCAGATTAGATGAAACAAAACAGGAAAAAGAAACTTTCAGTATAGAACCGTGATCTTATCTCTCAGTCTTTTCAATGCGAATTATTTACACAAATATTTGCTTTCATCAGCATAAGCAAAATTGCAATTAAGTATCTGCTTTCATCAGTATTAATTAAAATACAATTAAATGTCTTCTTTTATCAGTATTGAAAAATTGCAATTAAATGTCTGCTTTTATCTATATTAACAAAATTGCAATTTAATTAAATTCCTCGCCATTACCAAAGTGATTCAAATGCTTTAATCATGCCAAATTCGCCAACGTATTGAAACCATTGGAACAGCCATCTTCTTGAAACGGAAACAAAAAATAAAAAATCTTTTATATGCGTCGATTTTTATGACCTCAAGGAACCTTCATTCCTAACTCGAAAAAAATGCAACAACGCGTTTCATCATGAGAACGCAGCAAACAAAGTTACGAACAGATGAAATTCTGAAGGTTCGAATTGTAACAGAGACTTCGTCTCGCTCCGCTCTCTCAATAAATTTATTTTATCACTTTAATGTTCGAGTTTATTAATTTATATATCTTGCAAATACGGTTACAACCTCCCTAGAAGTTCGTCAGGAACTTCAAGAACGGAGACTTTTGTCTCAAACAGAATTAAAAAAATAAATAATCTTATATGTACTTTATTCTTTGTGGTTCTAAGGAACATACATACCAAAATCGAACAATGCGTTTGGTCGTAACTGCGTAACAAGCAAATTTATAGGCAGACGAATTGCTGAACGCTTCAGTTGAAACGGAGACCTCGCTTCTTTCAGTCAAATAAAATAATAATTTTAATTAATTTGTTCAATAACTTTATCAACTATTTCAAAACTTGTTTTCCTGTTGTTTGACATTTTAAGTAGGGAAAAAATTAATTTATAAGTGCGCCACTTGGACGGTTTTTGATTCACAGTGATCGAGAAGTAATTTTAATTTTAAAAAATACAGAATTTTTTGCAGTTTATATATCTTCAAAACAATTATTTATGAAATAAGTATGAAAAAATAGGTCAAAAAATGTGTCATCGGTCCAATTAAGGAAGATTGGACCACTGGTTTCCCAAGTTGGATCGTTAATTTCTTTAAGGATAGTAAATTGAAGCCGAACAAGCTTATTCTCGGAGGGTATAAAAACATATTTTGTTACTTACTTTAAAACACCGTAATGGGTATTAGTTCTCTTGTTAAAATATTAATTAATGATATCTAAATGTAAGCACTCGTTTTTAACGTAGGACTACATTTCTCCCATTGGGGGTCTCAGGAAGGAAATTGATTCACACGCCAAAACGCCACAAAACTTGGTATGGGAGATCCTCTATATCTCGGTAACTCCATATGTTAAAAACTGAAATAAGGTTTTATTTTAGAGATAAAGGGTAATAACAGAAGTTACAAAAAAATGAAAATCGTAATTGTAGTTCAGCGACTACTGAGTCGCAAAGTTGATCAAAAATACGCATGAATTGGTGACGCGATCCTCTATATCTCGGTAACTACATGTGTTAAAAACATAACTATTGTCTTAATTTAGAGATAAAGGGACACGGACCAACGACAGAAGTTGCAAAAAAACTTAATTAAACTTAAAAACTTACGAGAAACAAGAGAGTCACACGAGTAAAGTAGTCCTACGTCTTTAACATCAGCGGTAGTTTGAAAAGACAGCTTCCCGTAATTTTTTTTAACTGTAACCAGCTTTCTCTAAAAAATGATTTCATACACCCTATTTACATCGTTGCAACAAAATTTGCATATTTTATGGCCCAAATATTTAATAGAATTGAAGTTATGACTCCGGTCTTATTTAGGCTCCGGTCCGAATTAAGCAATTCTCCCCTATCCCTTTAAGACAGGACGTGTTTTTGCAACCAATGGTTTAAAAGCGACTACAACTCAAAAATGGACGGTATCTGCTATCTAATGATGAAAATAGACTTATAGAGATGCAAAGACAAAAAAAAAACCTTCTTTCCAGCACTTACTGCATACAATTAACCAGGAAGCAGAAATATAAGCTAATGTCAAACCGCACAATCGTACAGTCTCGGTCTATATTTGTATCAATGGGGTTTAAAATCAGATCACGAAATAAACGCAAATCCGATGTATAAAGGTACAGAATTGTTGCTGTAGCCTACTACATGAGATGAGATTGTGCCAGATGCGATGAGTTTACGCCAAAGCGATTTTGAGCAAAAATGTGCATTAGCTAACAGTACAAATCGGTATCACAATCCTGACGCTGACTGGTGATAACCCGATTAAGGGTACACATTACCTTCTCAGCACTTTTTTATTCCATGTATTATTGAAAAAGTTTTGATAGTGTTGAGACTTAGCAATCATATAAAGTCATCTTGAAGAGAAAAAATTCATTTTCATCTGCATGTTAAGTTGAAATTTAAATTATTTAAAAGAAAAATTCAATTTTAAAAATTCCAACTACTTTTTTCAAATGTGAATATTTTTGCTTCAAATTTTCTTTTAGATTAACTGAAATAAATGGCACAGAATTGCGCATGGATATTAAGATTTATCAGATATTCGCTTAAATATAGATATTTAACTGAATTATATGGTGAAAAATGAGGAAATTAGCAGTACCTCAATTTATATCTTGCATATAAAAAAAAGAAAACTGAATGCTTATTGCATGCACAGTTTTATCATATGCATTACAATAAATGTCTGCAAAAAATTTGAATGCTCTATCTTAAAAATAAAAAAAGCCTTAGCATTTTGAAAAAATAAAAGTGTAGAAAAGTCTGACATGGAGAAAAAGCTATTTAAAGTTGACATTTTCACATGTTTTTTATTAATAATCGAAAATAAAGAAATTTCAATAACTTCTGAGTTATTAAAGGTACAAATTTGAAATTTTGCTACAATGATTAGAACGATAAGAGCAATTAAATAAGCCAATGAAATGAAAATTGTTATTTTAGCCATTTTGTTTGTAATGTGTCCCCTTAAAAATTGCAGGCTTCCATTGTTTGTCAGAGAGCATATTTTTGCGAAAAAATGGTATTGTCGTATTCACATTCCATCTCATATGATATGACTTCCTTTGTAGTTAAAGACCAAGGTGGAAAAAAATCTATAATCTGAAATGAAAAAAAAGGAAAAGATTCATTGAAATTATTCTCCCACAGAAATTAAAGAACTCAAAACCACGAATTATGATGTACATTTTTACTTGGTATGGATTTACTTTCATAGTATTTTAGAAATATGATTACTTATTGTTTAATTTCTTTTCAAATCTAAACTCGGAATAACTTTGAATAGCTTCTGTTTCGGTTAAATTTTTTTAAAAATTATAGATGACAAAATTTAAATTAAAATAACGAATTGTTTTCTTTCATATTGGGAGCTTTAAATAACTTATATTTTGGGTAAATGAAAAAAAAAAATTCTATCGATAACAAAATGTAATTTAAAAATACCAATTGTTTTTTGTCTAAAGTTTTGATAAGTTTACCATCAAAACTTCAGATAAAGATACTTTAAATTTGGAAGAAACAAAGCATAGTTTTATTTTATCTACAGTTTAGTTTTTCACATGAATTTCGTACGAATTCAATTATTTTGTCTGAAGTTTTGAAAACTTTACAATCAAAATTTCAGATTAAAATATTTTAAATTCGGAGGAAACAAAGCCTTGAGTTTACAATTTAATTTTCCATATGAAATGTGACACTAATTTTCTTTACATAAATTATCATAATGCATATTAAATACATAAGTTTCATGTGAACAAGGGACTTAATTTGAAATATATTTATTCTATCGGTGGTTTAAATTATTTGCTAGCATCAGTTATATGCATTTGAAATCGAAAGAGAAATTCTATTTATCAGATATCCCGTAATTGAAAAACAACCAGAGCTTAAACACGTTCCTATTCTCTAACATCACATAAACTATTCGGAAATTTAAAATTGTAAATGAACAAGTCAATTTTAGTTATTGATTTTTCGTTCAGATATATTTGCATTTTTGAGCAATATTTACAAACATTACATTTTGGCTCCGTTATTATCAATATAAAATTAAATATCACACACTTGTTTTTGGAACATTTCACATATTTTAAACTGTAAATTAACATTTCCCATATATCTTTACATGTCAATGCTAACAAGAACGACTACCATGAACAATAATTTGCATTAAAAATTTCGGTATTTTTTATGGTTAGTAGAACAAGAGTGACTGACAACAACAAAAATTAACATTTTCTGATTTTTTTTTTCACATAATACCCCTAACAAGAACGGTTATTGTGAATAAGAATTAACATTAGCATTTCTTATGTATCTTTACATTACTCACTGCCAGGAACACGAGAATTCTTCAACATATCGTTATGAAACAAAACACAACTTGCTCAGAGTGTATGCGTGTATGATCTATTATAATTCTTCTAGAACATACACAAAGCTGTGACAGACCAAACAAATACTCACTGGACACCTGCACCGAATTTTCGTCGCAACAACCCATTGTGGTAGACTATCAATCACTCAAGCAAGTTAGTTTTATCGCGAGGTCTTTTCATTACGAATGGAAACACAGATCTGTTCTGCCGGCTGTGTGATCATGGAGCGTTTTTTGCCGCGCATTCTTCCCGCCCTTTTTCAATCGATCCTTGATATCTCGACCACCATTTCTGTAGGTGTGCGTCGGTCGATGCCTTGCTGGTGGCTATTTGGACGGCGAATTGCGTATATTCGCGGAAACGGAAGACTGAAGAAACTGTTTTGATTATTAATGAATTCGGAGAGTATAAAATGCTGAACTCTTCTATTAACCATCCGATTTACCATCCGCCTCGATTCGCTTTACAAGAAAACATGGTTTCAAAATAATTGAAGACATAAAATTTAAATTATGCTGATAAAATGTTTCGATAATTTTTTATTTCTATATTTTATTTTACAAAATAATTATAAAATAACTTAAGAAGTAGAACAAAGCTATTTTAACCTGTCATTCTGTTTAGATAAAGTAACCAGCAGTCTTGATCAGCAGATTTTCCACTGTTTCTCTCGAATTCGAATTAAATGTTCGTGATCGCTGAATTTCTTACTTTGAAGTAGATAGCTCGTATATAAAAAAGATTTACAGGATTTAATTTTAAAAATATTAACTTCTGGAGAATTTTCCATCACCCATATGGATAAATCACCAGGAAAGGAAAATAACAGCAAAATAAAATATTTATGATTCTTTAAATCATTCTGCTTTTTTTGAAAAACAATTTCAGTAATTCATACTTTTATTGCTTCTAAATTAGTTATTGTTCTAAGTTGTTAGGGTTTTTTTTACATTTTTCAGATTTAATGGACACATTTTTCACGCCCTATATCCTTACCCTGTTAATTTCAATGGGTTTGGAACAAATAATTATGGTTATTGATAATCGACACTGAACAAATCATTCTATTTAAAATAATTAGAAGGATTAGATAGATAGATTCGTGACATAGATATTGCAATGAAATTTTTTTATCGCCAGAAAAGTCAGAAATTTTATTAAATATTATTTATTTTTGCTTTAGAGCGCTGTTTTCAATGAATTGTAAACTATTTTACTTTTTTCTGAGATATTGATCACCTGGGGTATTCTCTTGATTTTATATGGCAAAAATCTTAAGGCATCCTCTTACAAATGCAGATTCTGGCACAGATACAGCAAAATGTGTTTCTCTTTTTCCGAACCATCTTATTACCAATACCGTTTTCTTACCCCCCTTCCAGTAATAAGAATTCTTTCCATCAGATTTTTGGTAACATGCTAGGATAGGGTTGTGAAACCAGTGTCTGATTTTCACATTTTTAAACCCTAAGCCAAAGAACATAACTAATTTGAAACATACTTATTACATCTTTGAACACAATCTTTGATCCTCTTAATGCTTTCAATCCAAAATGTGCAATATGACTTACAAAATGTGCACATAAAACTGCGCTACTTAACATTGAGAAATAAAAAAACCTTTCCATCAAATTTCTTCAAAATGTCTTAAATACATACTAGAATTTCTTCCTTCACTCTTTCGTACGCATAAAGAGTTCATTCATTCAACTGAAGTCGATAGATCGAATTAAATCTACTTCAATGTGCAGAAGTGGAAGGGCATTCAGCTTATTTTTTCTGCATAGTAGATACGAAATTATCTTTCCTTCTTTTTGGGGAAGAGAAAGACGTTTCTGCTGAGGAATTCTTCACTGGTGTACAACCAAATATTTTTAATAAAATATTAAAAGTTTGGATTAAATGTTCGTAGTTCTTTTTCTCGTCAGTGACGTAGCGAGGATAAGTGGCACACGGGTAGTAATATGTTTTTTTCGCCCCTCACCGTCATCATCAATGACTTAGCTTGTGTAAACTACGCCCGGGATAAGATATTTTTTAGCCCTCTCATCGTATTTGACTTTAAAGCGGTCCATTCACAGTTGCTCCGTTTTGGAATTTCTGGGGCAAATGGATTGGAATTGCTGGAATTCCAAAGAACTCAAAATCCAACACTTCATCCGCCGATTCCAATTTGGAACCTCGATGCGAGGCTAGGGACAAAACAAAGGATCTGCCTACATTGGGACCTCGCGTCGAGGCTAGAAATGAAACTCGAAATCCCCTATGTGGAGAAGGAGGATTAAAGGTGGGAGGAATTCTGCGACTTTGAACCTTGTCTCAAAACAAACTTTGGAACATCCGTGAATGATATGGCTTCTTTCCCGACTAAAATGAGTGGAATACAAACCAGTTGTTGGGAGAAATGCCCAGATTAAGAAGTGACAGAAACGCATTTACGTTTTGTCACCGAGGCAAGTGGGGTAGCGAGGGCAAGTGGTGCTGGGAAAATATATATTTGGTTTATTCCAGCTGTCATTTGTGGTTTAACAAGCGTAAATGGCGCAAGGCGTGAGGTATAATTTTTACGCTTCATCATCATATTTGGCTTTAAAAACAGATTAATTGCAGTGACAGTTTGACTCCACGGCGCCCCCTTAAACTGGCGCCCGGGGCATCTATACCCCTCCTTGCCCCGGTCGCTACGCCACTGTTTCTCGCAGCTACTTCAGAAGAGATTATTGGTTTTTAGTCGTGACGCTGCAACCACTTATATGAGATTGTATGAACAATATATGATGAGTATTGTTTTCTTAGATTCAGGGGTGAAGTGGAGCCGGAACGCCGTTCTGACACTGCTTATTTTTTAAAGAGAAATAAGTAAGAGCAAAATTGCAAGATACCTCCATTAAACAGCGCGATCTTTGTTTCATCCTCCTTACCTTCTAAAATGTTATTGGCATTTTAAAATTATATATATATATATATATATATCAATGTCATGAAAATCATCAATAAATGTTGAAATAAAATGGAAAGACTGTAGTTAATCGGTAAAAGCGTATAGATGCTCATCAGGGTAAGTAAAATCTATACGAACCGCTAAAAAATTAGTGAAATCATAATGTTTTCTGCGAACAGTGCTGGCATAAAGCTAAAAACACTGTCCTTCACCCCGAACATTATGATAAACCAAGAATTCGAATGAAATACCAAATATTTGAAATAATTTTATGAACATAAAACTGAGAGAAGCAGCCAACGGGAGACGTGGCAAAGGAATGCACCTAACCCTACATGACAAAGACATGACGCATTATGTTCATGTTTGATGAAAAATAAAATATAAAATATCAACTCTGAAATATACAGCGTTTCATTATTGACATTTTTTTACTTCACGATTTCAGTACCTCGATAAAATAATTATACATTTCAAAGGTAAAAAGTATTTTATTTCGAAATTATCTCCAGCTTACCTTCCCTATCACCAGCTCTATTTTGTCCCCAACACAAACAATAACAACCTGGTCAGAGGTTTCCAGCACTGCTTAATTTACGACTACATCCGGCTTAGATTCCCGAATCGTAAGACTAAATATACATCTGTTTCATCAATTTATTTTTGTGAGACAATTAATTATTTTATGTTTTTTCTTTAATTAATATAAAGTTTGCATGCATATTTAAATTGTATGTATTTTGTGAGTAAATTCTGAAATTGAGTTCCTTTAAGGTATTTAATTATAAAAACATTATTTCTGAAAGATTAGCATTGCCAATTACAGCAGTTTGCGTATTATTATATTTGTTAAATTTAAATTACTTGTGTATCAAGAGTAACTTAGTGTTTTAATAACGAATCAATATTTTCGTGACCATTTGGCAAACTGTTTAAAACTGCATTTTAAAAATTAAAGTATAAAGTGATCTGAATACTAAGAGAATTAAATTCAGCTCTATATTGGCTGAAAATAGTGCAACTTAGATCTTGTCGTCCGGGTGTTGTGTTTCGGAAATTCATATCATTAAATTTGGCGGTTATGGCTCAGAGACGGCAATAAACTGATTTGTCGAGCCTCTTGGAAGAAAAGAAAGTGTAGTAAATCAAACTCAGGCCACAAGAGGGAGCTGTCAGACATCAGATGCGTTGGTAATGCCACCGTAGGACGGCGCTTCTTTCCAATGTTAAGTAACAAAAGATATATCATCAAGTTAAAGAACTTTTTTAACTTGAGAAAAGATATTTAACTAGAGAAAAGATAATGTCTAAACCTGATATTTTGTCCAAACATTAAGGTAAGGAGTTTCACAGTATGAAAGAGTCAAAATTTGAGTATTTAAAAAATTGTAAAATTGAGTACTCTTTCCGAGGTCTGCATGCAAGAAATATGGAAATAATCATATCTAAAGCCCTTAAATTTAATACAAATATAAAAAAGGCATCTACAGTTGAAACATTAAACTATTTTCTAGAAACCGAACGACTGCGAGCAATTTTTCTTACGATTAGTACAATACACATTCGTTTAAACAAAAGAATTTCATTTTCTTCCTCTAATTAAGAAAAAGAAATCAAATAAATATAATAAATATGTTCAAAAATAACTTGAACATTTTTTGCATAATTGGTTTTCGTCCTTCAATTCGAAATTAAATATATATCCTTAATATATATTTGCACATTTTCATTCATATAATAATTATTCTATAAAATATCGAAACTTTCTAGTAGTGCAAAAATAATCACAATATTATAGATAAATGTTTGCAGATATTCGAATATTATGTTTTGAACAGAATAAATTATAAAAAAAAATTATATACGTTTGATTAGAATGAATTTGCATTAACATTGGCAGTGTTAAAGAGTTTTTTTTTTTGCATTTACTAACTCAAATTTTATCCAAATATTAGGATTCTTCGAAAATACGGGGAAAGAAACAGCTTCTACCTTCGATTTTTAAGAATGCATCGAACATTCGGCAACAACACAACCAGACATCATATGAATTCTAAAATCTTTCTGCAAAATCATAATATGCGACCCTTAAAAGAATAGTGTCTTAAGCCATTTAACAGTTCAGCAGAAAAACGTTTACTACATTCCTAAAAAATACTGTGAGAAAACACTTTTTTTATTAATAGCCAAGACACAGATATATCGCGATAATGAAATGAATAAAATATTTATAATAAAATAAAGTTCATAACCTTTCTGTTTGGGGCGTGAAGAGAAAAAAATGAATGAATTTAAATAAAAACGATTTTTAAAAACACTCTAATATTAGCATAGTAAGCAGCAGAAATTTTTAGTTTAATTATTTTCTACTGTTCAATCCTACCTACTGGAAAGGAATAAAAATTTCATTTAATTAATGATTAATTCATAATTAACTTCTGAAAACATTAAAATAGTGTATTTTCATACAGAATATACAAATGCACAAACCCCTATTACATGTGGAAGTGAGTGAAAAATCGATTACAACATTCCATCTTCACAGACTTGAAACAAGTCAAATTAAATAAAAGTGTTTAAAAATAACAATTCTGTACTTGCCTAGATATAAATGAGCCTAAAAGATCTTATTATTCAATTTCATTAATCGAATATGCCTATTAGTCAGTAAAGAAAACAGTGTTTTGAAGTGGAGAATTGATCATTTGGAATTTCTGGAAAGTAAACTGGATGCTAGGAATGGGGATTAGTTTTCACTCAAAAATGCCTAGTGTGGAAATTTTTTAAGTAATACAAAGCTGTGCTATGAAGTAAGAATTTGTGGATATAACAACCAAATATTTATCGGGTATTTTTATCCATTCTTTCTGTTAGAATAACTTTATTTATTTATTTATTTATTTCATTTTCCCACTTTATTTATTTAATTTTGCGCAGAAAGATGCTCTGCGTGTGGTATTTGAAAACTCCCTCTGGCTGTCAGAAGACTTTTAACATACAGGTGATTTTGGCGACGAAGACGATTTGGGGAAAGGGAATACACTACAGCAAGTCAATTGAGGTTTGACAGGCTCTTAGCAATAGGTGCGCCATCTATTCTAGCGCACAAGATAGAATAAGATTTTTCCTTCCTGAAGAGAAGACATTATTAATCCTATCTAAACAGTATGAGAATTCTTTGGAAGAGTAATTTTTGAAGATTCAAATGTTGTACACAGAAGATCACTATTAAGTTATTTCTTATAGTTACCCAATTAGCAAAGAAATATCGTCAAATGTCCGAATATCTGAATGCTGTAGATCGAACATCCTGAATATACACTTATCAGATATCACGATTTTGTTTGAGAACATTTTAAAAATGCAATTTTATTTAACTAAATCATTTAACTCGTTCTTCAGAAGTATTTGAGTTGTTTCAAACAATACAATGTAATATTATTAGGAAAATTTAAGATTTTAAACCAGAGGCCGTTTCTTTTTCAGAAGTTACAAAATTCGCCAGTTTCAAGTTTCGCAATCATTCTTTCCTTCTCCGTTCACAAATGTTCTCCACCAGGCACATTATAAATCTCGACGAATATTGCGTACATGCCCAAATACAATATTCCACAATATCTACGCGCAATATCAACCATTTTCTGAATGATAATAGGGTATGGAACACAGTGGCGTCGATTGGGTGGCAAAAGTGGAGGGGGCAAACATTTTTAGACACCTAACAGTACTCCGGAGTATACGGTGTAGACAAAAAAATTTAAAAAATTAGTTACGAAATTAGCTGAATTCTTATTTTAGATAAATTTTAAATATTAGCAATTATTAAAATTTTAATTATTAAATTTTAAATATGCATTAAAATTTAGCAAAATTTTAATTAAATTTTTTTTTTATAATTTCTAATTTTAAACAGCTAAAATGGTCTACTAAGACTATGTTAATGATAAACGACAGTGCTTACGAAAACACTGTACTCAGTTAATTGACAGTACCAGGGTTTGATTTTCCATAGGGCTAATTTAGGCCATGTTCTTCGACGAAGTTGTCAGGGGCATAAATGGAGGACCACCAAATATCTACCAAATAACCACCAAATATCTACAAACTTTGCAATATTATTTTGAAAATTGCATATAAAATTATGTTTTTGAAGTTTACATTCGTTACATTAAATATACTGAACGATACATATTTTCGTCTCTTTCGACCCCACCGTTTCCTGCCCTTGTACTTTCAAGTGTTGGAATCGATTTAATAAGATTTGTCCACTTAAGTGACCCTCTGCCTATTCACTGAGAAAAGCGCGAACAAAGAAGTTCTAATAGGTATTTCACTCGCTTTCAAGAAATTCGATGAAGTATTTTTACAGGTGTTACTTTTACTTTATTTCACAGGTAGTGTAATTTTGAATTAAAAATTTAATTTGGTCCAAGGATTATAAAGACTTTAATAAGTGACTAGCCGCTTTCGGCGACCAGCTGGGTGTGCCGTTTAAATCAGTTTCTATTTTTGTTTTTTTTACATTAATTATAGCATTCCCTGTCGCAGTTTCACTCGCCATAACTCAGGAAAGATGAATAAAAAAGTGATTATTTTACTGTATTTGGCAGATAGTAAAATATATAAAGACGTATAATTTAAAATGCCAGCGATACAATTTTGTATGATGCAACACAGCTAACGAAACTTAAATATTGCATTTCAAATAACTCACTCAATTCATCTATCAGTCATCAGTAGAATGATTAACCCTGAATAGGGTCGCCAAAGCCCGAACATGGCCTCATGTGAACCAGTGGGTGCCAAATTGGGTGGAAAAAGTGAGGCAGCAAAAAAGACACCTAGAAGACATTTATAGACATCTAAAGGACCCGGGAGTATAGAGGCGGGCAATAAAATTGAAAAAAATTAATCAAAAATTAATTAGTTTCCCGAACACTATTGCTTTTTTGCAATTCCGAGATTTAGGCAGTTAAAATGAAATAAAAAAAGTAGGGGGAGAGTGACCCTCCTCGGGGGCAGCATTTCTCCCTAGTTCGTAACACGTCACCAACCCTCCTCTCCCCCTCTAGTGCTATAAATAGAACTGTGACCTTGATGAACCGTGAACAACGCCGTTGCTCCGTCTCGCTGTGTTTGGAAGCATTTCTAAAAATTAATTGGTGTCTTTAAAAAGCTAGTTTTTTAAATTTTAAGATGAAGTTAAAATGATTTTTGTGCAACAATATGCTCTGAAGTTATTGCGGAAAAAAGTTAAAATTAAAGTCAATTTTTAATTAAATAAAATTCTAATTATAATTTCGAAAAGTTCTTTCTTGGTGAGTACCTACTACCCAAAAAGCAACCGCCTGCCGATTTCAAGTTTCTAGGCCTAATGATTTGGGAGATTTCGTGATGAGTGAGTGAGTCATGATATTTACCTTTTATATATATAGCCGAGATAATGTCCCGTCACCAACTTCAAGACTCTATCCTCTACCGTCAAGCTGGCATCCTACCATATGTTCTGAATTACGCAAAATTTAATATCAAATTTCATGAGTTATCACTTGAGGAAATTCAAGTTGGCGGCAGTACTGTTCTCTTAAGACAACCAAAATTTTAATAAAAAATTACCTATAATGCAATATGCAAAAATTTGAAAACGTTTTCATGCCTCATAGTTTTAAAATGGCAGGAAAGAGTGAGATTAAGTGCTTGAAGAAAGGATGAAAATTATTTCAGTCTACCTCACACACAAAAACAAACAAACCTGAATTCAAATATCTATTGCCACGTCTTAAAATATATCACTTTGAAGTATGTGCGATAAAGTATTTCAGCAATGCAATGAATTACTAAAATGAAAATTCTCCTTTGGAGTTAATTTCCCAAGAAAACAATTTATACTATCACAGCCGTAACAATTGCAAAAGCGCGAGAATAAAAGATTTGCTGAAATAATGAGATTTCTTTGAATTTTATTTGTAACAATAATTCAAAAACATTAATTCTATGAAGATTTTTTTTATTACATAAAAAAAGTTGTTGCTATTGAAACTTTTCAAGTTAATGCAATTTTGAAAATGCAAACAATACTTCATGAAAACTTTTCACATAAAATCTTTCAGCAGACGTTATTTTCCACAAAATTTTTAGTGTTCGTACATGTTGAACGAGGGCATTATAATGCTGGGTGTTTCAAGACTGAGTATTTCAACATGTCACTGAAGACGATTTAAAAAAAAAGTATTAATAATTTTGAATATTTCTAGTCATTTCAACTCTGTTTTTACAACAATAATTGCATTTTATGAAAGGTAGGAGATAGTGGGGTTAAACAGAGTACTTTGAATCATGCGCTATTAGTTCTCCTTTCTAGTGGACAGATTCTGAATTATACTTCACTAGTCAAGAGGAAAGAATGGTTATAGAGGCCCTGTTTTTGCTGTTGAATCCACTTCGTCTGTGAAGGTTTATTTATTTTAAGACATCAACTCTCTACTGTTCAGCAACGGATTCCGAGACTACCACTTTTGGACGATTTTACACCGGAAAGAGGTGTCAGGCAATGAGTCATATGAGCGCATTCCCGGAGTTCTTTGTTAGATCACGCTCAGTAACCCCTATTTTGACCCCTATTGTTTTCCCCTAATTTGATGAAAATAACTCCACCCGGCGCATGCGCAAAAGCGTGGAGGGTTTCCGAATCCGTTGTTAAGAAATAATGTTCGTTTGTTTTTAAAAGCATCCTTACTTTTATTTAGTCCAGCCTATTATATGTTCACTAAGGAGTCATACCCTATCAAACAATAAGGATTTGGTTCAATAATTGCATCGCTGTGTATTTCGTTTCTTATAACCTCTGCACTCGTGGTAAAACCGGGTACTCCATGTGGCGCATGACGGAGCCAGACAGTGTGGATTATTTTTTCGATAAATACAATGAAAACACATCAGACATTGGTTGCTTATATTTTAACGATGTATTTTCTAATTTAAATAAATGGAAAGGATGGATCCTATGTAGAAACTGTCTTAGCTGGGCTCACGAAAGCTACAGTAGCAAGGAGGAAGAAGGCACCCAAGTAGCACAAATCGTTGGCATACAGTTGGCCCAACGTTGTCATCCACGGTTGGCCAACGGTACGGATTGGCACTCTTTCGTACGGTTACCCAACCAACCATTCCCCAACGTTGGCCCAACAGAGTTGCTAACTGTTGAGCCAACCAAGTTTTCCTATATGAACCTACGATGGCCCAACCAAGTTTTCCTATTTGAACGTACGATGGCCCAACCAAAGTTTTCTTATTTTTTAGGTCTATATACACCTACATTTTCAAAAAAACAAACTGGAATTTTGAAATGCAGGAATTTTGGTGGGAAGCAACTATTTTGACAATGTTTACATGACTAATAAACTGCTTACTGGAAGATTACTTTTCCTTTTTTTATGAAATTATACACATATGCAAATATATATGAATACTATATTTTTGTGGATAACTTGCAGAAGTTAAATAAACACTATGCAGTTTTGGTGTTTAGAGGATGGAAATCGAATCTGCATTAATATTTTTTATTAGCGTTATTTAAAAACAAATTCAACAAAAAATAGTCTGACCACTTAACATTATCAGGAAACATCCACATGCCTTAACATGTAATCTGTAAACTAAAATTATCATTAGACGACTAAAATATTACATATTCGACTGATGAAATTCCATCAGTTCTACATAATGTTTTGTATTAAACAGTGATGTTATCACTTTAATGTAGCTTAGAGCATTTTAACAAAACAATTCAAATTACATACTTTAACATGATAAAAGTCAAAATAATGTTTTGCTTCAAAATTAAGTTTGAAATTTTCAGATATTTATAGTAACAAATTTATAATATGTGACATTATGCACAATTATTAAGATTGGATCATTTCTATTTCTGTAAATAATACGAACATAAAATACGAACAAATTTAAAAATTCTCCCCCCCCCATACAATCATTCAGGATTTGGCCCATAGACTAAGGATAGAGTTAGACTGCTCACGCTGTAGAAAAACCAGCATTCGGAGTGAAGCAAGCACCTGGGTAGAAATTCCACTCGTCACGTGACTAAAGAGGAACTTCTTGGCTTCTTATCGCCACATTTGGCTAAGCGAGTATGAGGAGTGTTGGAAAACGAGTAGTATTTCTACAAGTAGCGAAATGTTACTATTTTAGTTCATTTAAAAACTAACTGACGAACGGAAAAAATCAAAATAATTGGATTTTATGTGACTAGGAATTTCATTTGTTTTAAACCTTACACAATATAATACTTCAACTGACTGTAACAAAAACAAATTATATACTTAAACTTTTTAAATAAAAAAACCTTTTTTTTTTAAAGCAATAACTACTTAATTCCAGGGGCGTATATAAGGAGGCTGAGGCCCTCTCTGAAATAAATTGACTAGTTTCAGATGTTATGGATCATGCTCCTTAAATAGACATATGTATCCCCTCTGAAATAAATCCTTTTATATGCCTTGGCTAAATTATTTAGTAAATAAAAAGACCAAAACTTATTTATTTTAATTGAAATTTTAAAAAATAATTTGGTTTTCCAAAGAATTTAAGGTTATTAATGTTATTTTTTATATTTATTTTCATAGTCATAAAATTTTTTTCATCTAAAAAATAGAACAATATAAAGAATTTCAATTTGTAAATGAGAATTTCTTAAACTTGAAAACATGAAATCATAAAACAAACTGTTTTGTTAAATTAGCGAACTTTACACTAATTGTATAATTTAACAATTTATTATAAACTTATTAATAACCTATATAGACATTTCATAAAATCGCATGAACTCTTTGTTCGTTAATAAATGCCAAAACTTTGTTTTAACCAAATTTTTTAATAAAAATATCCAACTTCTATAAAAGACAATGTAGATAACTTATTTTTTCCAGGAGAAAAACATAGTCATCATTGAAATTTTAAACACTTTGTTCTGTGGATATTGATTAAAGTAGGATTTTTTTTTCTTCAAAAATTAAGCTGTATTTAATTTTAGTTCAAAGGTAGCAATAAATTTAAATTGAAGAGCCCAATGAAATATTTCAAGAGTTTACTTTGTGAAATACATATTTAGTACGTTCTGTGTTCTTATTTATTATTCAAAAAACAAGACAAAGATGCAGACAATGAACTTTATTTACAATTAAATAATAATACAACACTAAATATAAATAATGACAGCCATTTCAGATATGGCGATAGTTTAACAAGGGCCCAAATTTAGTTTCATACAAAGTAATAAATGGATGAAAAAGAAAGATATGTGTAAAATTTCTTTTATCAATAAAATAAAACTAATATCTTTATAAGCACGATCTCATCTTAAATACATGTTGTTTAACACATATATTTCTACTAATGTTCTCACAACATACAGTCCACTGCTAATTTCTTTTGTTGCCACATCACATCTATGGGCAATAATTTATACAGATCTAGTTTTCAAGTTATATTACCAAGTAAATTACAATTATTTAAGCCATAGTTATTTGTGTTGAATAGTAATGGAACAAATCAAAGAACTATTTGTTGCTTTAAAATTTTCCCGGCGAATATTTTTTTCCCCAAATATATCTCCTTTCTTGATTTTTTGGAAATCTGAAAAATAATCAGATAAATCTTTAAGACATGTCAATAATACTTTTGTTTTGGAAAATAATACTTGTAATAAAAAAAGGGAAAGAGAAATAAATAAAGAGTAAATAAAAAACACTAAATAAATTTTCAAACATCATATACACATAAATTAACGAAAATTAAACAAAAAGAAGTTATTGAGTTCTAAATTTTATTAATAATGTAGTTTCTTAATTATATGCATAAAAGAAAATGTTTAAAAAAATACCTAGAGATGAATTTTTACTGAAAATGAACTATGCTTATCTTTTTTACATACTGAAAAACATTCTACGTTTATTTCATGATCATAAAAGTTTATTTTCTTTTAAATAACACAAAAAACACGAAAATTTCAGAATGTAAACAACTTCGCCAACACATCGCCAAATATCTCAATCTACATGTGTCTGATAAAATTCCATCTTTTAAACACTAATAGGCACTTAAAATCTATAGATACTTCTAAAAGAGGATAATAAACAATTAACTTAATAAAAGGATTAATTTCATACACAACAAATTGAATAATATCGTTTTCAATTGCAACAAACGCCGCAGCTAAGAGCTAAGACGTATTTTTGTGTAGCTATTTTGCATTAATAAAGCAAAAAATCATACAAATTTTACTTACCTATGAAATGAAGCAGATCCTCCTTTGATAAATTTTTCTTTACACTCGTATGCACAACAGGATTTAACCATTTTCGATGAATTTTCATGAGAACTTCAGCTGGCCTTTCTTACTCACGCATTGAAATAACAAAGGTTCCCGTACGAAGTGTCTCGGTCGCGTCCACGAGTCACGTGACGAGGTGCTTGCTTCACATTGCAACCCTCCACGAGCAGTCTATTCGTATCGTAAGTCTATGGTTAAAACATTACTCCTAGTGTGCATCTTATATTTTAGGTATCCTTGCGGCAGTATTCTGCCTCTTCAATCTTTGCATCATTAAGTTTTAACTGCTTCTGTGGAAACCTGCACCTTCTTTTAATGGAATCATGTTCCCTCAGTCACGACTGATTTGGATAATCAGCACTATACCATGTCAATTGTTAAACAAGAATTATAATTTTCCCTAATGAATACTTTTTTTTCTTAGTACATAAATTAGAATCTAAAGTGTTAGGGAAGAAAAGCGATGTGAAAATTGAAATGCCATTTGTCAGCTTCAACAGTTTTCGTTTTATTTTAGAAATAAAATAGTTAAATACCTCTTACTTCGATGTATACAAAATACTTATTGAAAAAATGTTCATTTGCAATAGCTTTAAACTCAATACTTCGAGAACAAATTTAATAATTTAAAATTCATACTTCATGTTTAGGACATGTATATTAAAATATAGATGCTAAAGAGTCACTTATAAACATAATCATGAATTTAAAAATAAATTTGAATTATGCCCAGCAAACTATAAGATGCATAAAAGCACTTTTTTATATGAAAAAACCTTGACTTAAGAAAAGTTAGAAATAAAATCACAAACAAATACAAACATACATTTTATTTATCAGCAAATTAACATTACAATTTATCAACAATTTGAAAAGAAATAAAATAGTACTGAAAGTTTCAAAACAAATAAAACATCTTAATTTATTTTCTTGCATTTACATTACAAAAATTATTTTTACCAATCAATAGTTTTGTTTAAATTGTACTGTAAACATACATTGATATTTAGTGCTAAACAAAATTGGATGATACCTTTTAAGTATTGGATTATGAATCTGCACTTTTTTTAGATTCTTTTTCTAAATATAGTGTAGTAAAATAGTTCTTATTTTATAGAAAAATACAACATCAAGAAGATAACTGTCAGAAAAGGAAGATAAAATTATAAAAATATGTAATTTTTTGGATGTTATAACTATTTTTCATTTCGAGATATCTCCCTCCATCACTATTTTGCAGAATCGGAACCAATTTGTCATCATTCCATAAATTTCGTCAGTGGCAATAGCTGTATTTATCCGAACAGTTTCTAAAATAAACATCACACAATTAAAATCTTTGTCCTGTGATATTAACATATACAAAGCAAAATAAAATAATTTAGTTTTCTTTTACTTTTAGATAACAGAATAAAAAAAGCTGAGTTTTAACCACATTCCCTGGAATTTTAATAATACTACATTTGTACATAGACCGAAGCCTAGGAGTAATTTCAAAATATAACTTATTTAGTGTGATTTTACAAATTCATTTACATTTTAGTGCTTCGGCTTGAAAAAATTAATAACAAATAAAATCCAGAATTTATTTCACTGCAGCTTTGAAATAAATTAAGTACATGGTTTCTACATAGACAATCTGGAATAGGGTCGGGGGGGGGGTAAAGTGGTCATAAAATCCACATTTTTTAACTCAGGTGGATTATAAATATAAGAATTTGTTAAAATACTTAATAATTTTTGGTTGTTATTTTACATTACATTAATGAAGAACACATTACATTAATATTTGGGGAAAAGTAATTGATTTTAACAATTTTATGACAACTTCTGTTTGTCATGTTTTTATGACCACTTTACCCCATGGGGTGAGTAGTACATGGGGTAAAGTGGTCATAATTAAAAATAAGCATAAAAATGTAATATAAGTAAGAAAATTTTTTTTAAATATTTAACAAAACTCAATATAGTTTCAACTTTAAAAGAAAATCAGTTTATTTGATCAAATTATACATTTTTAATAACCTATGATAAAAAGTTAGCATATCAAGAATTTTAAGGATATCTGACTCTTCAGTTCCAACAATGTTATGATTTTCAGAAAAGGTGTAATAGTCTGAAGTTTTAGATATTTTATTGACAGAAAATCTCCTATTTTATCAGAAACCTGTCCAATAAGCTCTTTGATTGATCCCCCCCCATCATATTTTACCAAGATCTCACAGAAATATTGTGATAAATTATTATCTGCAATTGTGAATTCACTTGACTGAAAAAGACATTTTCTGCTTTTTATCAAGTTTTTCTTTGCATGTTTTTAAGTGTTTTCTTGCATCTCTTTCTTTTTGTAGTTGTTTTATTACTAATTTCTTCAATCAAACCTTCATTATTGTTTTCTTTTTTCTCTTGAATTCTATACTGCCACTTTATGTATAGATGAAACAGGTGGTTATAGAGTTGTAAGTACAGATCATGTCAAATCTTTTAGAGTGCAATTATATAAAAATTATAGTGCAATTAACGCATGGCCTTTTCTACTGTTCCATAAGTCGTGTAACTTTCGTGCCCATCATAAATTAAAAGAACAGGGTTTTGCAAATCAAAAGAAAATTGGATGAAGCCTTTACCTTTAGTCTATTTCAGCACTACCTTTAGTCTATTGTTCATATAAATGAGCTCTTTTGTAAAAAATAAAAAGGTAGCATGAAATCATTTGCCTGATGCACAAGTACATTCTTATATGCATTATGTGATGATTTTGGTACAAAAATTGGGGTTACCCAGTTTCATATCTTTAATTAGAATTGGTAATATATCTTAAATTAATATTTAACTAACACTTGTCTAATAAATTAAGCTTGAGAAATTTTAAAACAGTGATGCATGCTAAGCCTATCCCTATGACCACTTTATCCCTATGCCCCATCTTACTTAAATTACTATAAAATAATATCTGTAATTAATTCAGTTTATCTGTTAATGAGGAAGTATTCTTAAGATCTACATGAAGCTTTCTTCAAGAGTCAATCTAGCGAAAACTTAATTAAACAAAATGTAGGAGAGAAGTTAAATTGGGTATTCCAACTTCAAACTGCTACATAAACAAACAAAATGGGTGTTTTCTCCTACTAAAGTGTTGCAATAAGTATAATTTTGAATGTTAAACTTAGATCTTAAATATTCAAATATAAATAAAAAAAATACATTTGTACCGATATTCATTACAAAGTTATAGCATTTTATTTGATGTATGACCACTTTACCCCACCTGACCCTAGTATACGGTTTTAACAAGTGACATATCTCATATATTTATTATATTTTGGCTAGTCTATTTCTCCGGACAGTTTCTAAAATAAACATCACACAATTAAAACCTTTGTCCTGTGATATTAGCATATACAAACCAAAATAAAATAATTTAGTTTTCTTTTACTTTTTGATAACAGAATAAAAAAGCTGAGTTTTAACCACATTCCCTGGAATTTTAATAAAATTACATTTGTACATAGACCGAAGCCTAGTATAAATATATATATATATAGATATATATATATTTATACATATATATATATATATATCTATATCTATATCTATATATATATATTTATATAT
>BGPR01001889.1:120111-146233 GCA_013235015.1 Araneus ventricosus | reverse complement strand
TCTCATATATTTATTATATTTTGGCTGGTCTATTTCAATAACTTTTTTCAATACATTAGACCAATAATCGACAAACCGCGGCTCGCGAGTTGCATGCAGCTCTTTAGCCACTTGAGTGCTGCACTGCCTGTCAACATAATCAAAGAGAAGTGCTTAATGAAGACCTCTAGCTTAAAGCTAGAGTAATTGAAACACTTATAAAATGGTTTACAGTCTGTCAGATGATGAATTATATATTCATAAAGTAAGTAAAATATATTGAATATATATAAAATAAATACGCACAAAACTTATCAAAAATCCATTAAAATCCTTATGCAACAGCGAAAGTGCTAGTCTAAATCTTTTTTCCAGAGCTAGGTGTGCTGCAGACATTCATAAAACTGTATTTCTCGCTTTTATTTAATAGTTTTTCTCTATTTGTAGATATGCGAATTGGGATTCAATGTAAATCTGTATGAAAATCGTACAATATCAGTAAAGTGATTGAATCTAGCGAAACTCTTCGATTGAATTCTTTTAATTAAAAAGTAGAAACTTATTTCGTTTCTGCAATATATTTATTTCAATTTACTATTAGATTATTGTAAATTACACCACTTTTTATAATAAGGAATATTTAATATATGAATATAAAATGCGTTTAAAATTAAGTTGAACGAATAAGATCGATGACTTTATTAAGAGCTTGGAATTACTCCGAGCGCAGTTGTAGAAATAGTAGTAGGATGCATGTCCGTGTGAGTATTGCGCATCCGAATTTGAAATGTCGGCACCGACCGATGTTACTTTAGTTATAAATTTTTGTTTGTTAAAATTTTAAATTTAATAATAGTATGAATTATTATTAGTAATGCTATAATTTTAATAATGATATTAATAATAATTTATTTCTGCTATTAATTTTATAATTGATAATTATCATTTTTCCTTAAAATTTAATTAAATTTCGATTTTTATTATATTTCCTTATTTGTGCTATTAGTGAAATAGAATTAATATTTCACATCTGTTTCATCAGTTGTAGATTAGTTTAATATCGTAGTTGAATAATAGAAGTGAATATTTGCAGGAGCTGAACCTACAATTAAAAGTTTATTTGAAGGTACTATTGAATTCAATATGTCTTCTGTAGGACCTTTTCCTTTTCGGACTGCTTTAATTTAATTCCCCGCGTCGTCCAGTTTAATCAACGGTTGTAAAGATTGACAAGAGTCGGCGAGAAGTACAATTTTCCCATAGAAATCAATGTAAAACACGATAATGCGTTCCGTGCCGAAAGAAAATACTCAAAATTTTTTATATATAACGTTTATTCAAAGAAAATTGTTTATAAGATCGTTAAGGAGCCTGAATCATCTTCATCTTATCTTTTATGCAGAATAAACCAGCATAGAATCCGGATATGATTTTCAGAAATGAAAAGCGGAATGAGTGCTAAGCACGGAAGAGGCGGTGTAGTGGAGGCGAAGGCCGCTTCGGCACTGCTTTTTTCTCAAGAAAGAAATACATAAGAAAAAATTGTGGAAACGTCCTTAAAACAGAGCGATTTTTGCCATCCAAGTTATAGCGTTCCGACACTGCTAATTTTGCGACTACTCCACTGTGATGTACAGTCGGGGAAATAAAAAAGGACCCACCCAGCATTATTTCGCCGTCGTTCATCGCATACTAAAACAAAAGGTACCTATTTTTAGGAAAAAACGTCTAGTAAAAGATTCCATGCCAAAAAATGTGATAAGGGGTCGTGTACATATTTATAATTGCACTAACTTTTAAATGTCCAATGGCAACATACATTTTTGTTGATAGATTCCAAAACTGCATACAGATTTATTTCAGGATACCAAATTTGATCATTCTAGGTGTATTTATTTTGAAATTATAAGCAAATGAAATTTTGAGTTTCTAATGTTGAAGTAAAATTTTGAATTTTTATTGATGTTTTGAAAAATAATATAGTTATTGACTTAGAATTTTTTGTTGTGATAGTATGAAGTATTCTTCATTTTCGGCACTCATAATTTTGATTTTAAAATAATTTTGAGTGCATTTAATTTTTTTATCAAATTTGAGGGGAAAACTTTTTTAATAGTAACACTTAAAAAATTTAACAGTAATAGAAGCATATGTACATTTGATAAGCCTATGCAAAATTTCAGCATAATCGTACGAGTAGTTTTGAAATTACATTAAATTTTCTAGTTTCGCTGTAATACGATGCATTTAAGGGGCATCATATATTTCGAAAACGTTTTTATTATTAAATATAATCACTGCACAACTTTATTAAAAAAATACTGAATATATATTATATTAAAATATTAAAATCATTCATATACGAAAAATTAGATAATACCAATACCCCATCTCTTACAATGAAAACCCAGAAAATAAATGGAAAACAGTGAATGTCAGAATAAATCTCAACAAGTTATTAATTTTAATACACATACTAACATTTCATTAAAGCAAAGAATGTTCTCTTTTATTCGATTTTACTTCTGCTCATGCGAAAAAGGCTATGTAAATATTTATGCATCAATAAAATTTTAACACTTTGTGATCAAACTGTATTCAGGCGAAAGTGAAGATTATTGAAAACTTCCAGAGCTATTCGATATCATATTTTTTGCAGGACAAAATAAAATTTATTGTACGCATCAAGTTTTATTGATTGTCAAACGTCGATCAATACTTTGAAAATAGCATTTAAAGAGCGAAATAATTTAAAATGCTAGTACTGACATTTTAATGCAAACAGAGAACTTCTCTATCTAAATGTGGAGACGACCCCTTTTTTTATTTAGAACACAAAATGTTGAATATCTTCCGATCTATTAATGTTCTAATATCCAATAAAATTTTATTGGGGGTTTTTTCCATGAGAAATTTATTTATGACATCAAAAATGGGTATTTCCATTGAAAATTTTGAAGTTAGTGCAATTTTAAATATTTAGATGACCCTTAGAAAATATTAACTATATAATCTATTAGTATAAGTTATTTCCTGAGAAACGATACCTTTGTTTCCATTGTACAATGTACGAACGCAGAATAATGCTATGTGGCCCCTTTTTTTCCGCCATTTTTCCTGTTCTGTTATCCTTATTAAAAGAAATAAGTCAATTACGTTAGGTCATTGACTCAAATACGTCTGTCAACTCGTTTCGTCACACAAATACGTGTCATCATTTGTGAGTTTGCGTATCAACAACTCTAAATGCCTGGCAGAAAAATAGTTTTAATAAAAATCATGGCCTTAAATATTACTGGAATCAAAAAATGAAAATATTCAAAGTGATTCGCCCCATTCAAAATGCATATTAATAAAAAAAGAAATCAAAACAAAAGATCTCATTCCATTAACAGTTAAAACAGGTTACAGTTAAAAGTGCACTCACAAGTACTAGACACGTAGTTTGATAAGAATTAAAGCAAAATAAAAGCTCCGCGCATATGACAGAAGAAGGCGCAAAATCCAGGAATTCGCCTCTCTTCATCACTCGTCATGCGAAACGTAGTTTGTTGAGCGAGTCATTTTCTGACAATTTATTTTGCTCGCTATGCGAATCACTCGTTATGCAAGGTTTCACTGTATTTTAATGGAGTGTTTGACATTGTACTGAGCACAGTGATAGCACAGAATAGCTTGCTTGACTTGAAATTAGTCAAGAGTCCGACTCTTTCACATCTCGGATCCTGCACTCGATAGTCATTATTGTCCAAAATTAATTTAATCATAAATCTTTGATTAAGTGTACTTTTATTTTAATAACTAGCCGCCTTCGGTAACCAGCTTGTTCGCCGGGAATATAATTTCAATTGAATCTTGAATAATTTTATACTCATATTTCTCTCAACAACGTAAGTAGATCGTAGTAAATATTTAACTCATGTTTTTAGTGGACCTGCACCACTAACAAAAGATCCCTAATGGAAATAAATAACTGACCATGTCACGTGACATCGAATTGCACGTTGTCAGCGCCGTCTTCACTTTTTTACTCCTCTTCCAATATATGCATTTAATTTCAGCATTAAAATAGAGCAACACATTTAATGGACAGCTGGCATGTTTGCTGAATTAAAACATGCTGACAGAAGAATGAAAACCTAGCAGCCATAATCATTCAACTTACTGGATATATTTCTTCATATACCTAATATACCAGAGAGCTTGGTCTACAGAGTCTACAAAAATTTTGATGAAATAAAATATGAAAAAAAAAATGTATTACGATATTATCTTAGCTTTCAACAATGGAAGAGAAACACGCAATTAAATATTTGTTTAAACAATGAAAACGGTTTGAAATGTGTTGCAACAATGAAAAGTATTGTAAATTATATCAAAAGAAATTTTTAAAAATTTATTAAAATCGGAAAAAAATCGTGCGAAATCTAAATTGATATCATTCAAAAGTTAATTTTTTAAATTTTCAGATGGTTATTAAGGGAAAACGCCAAAATTTAGCTTAATTTTGACTTAATTACAATTTGAAAGAAAAATGGCTAAGAGGTGGACATTCCCCTCCAAAGTATATTTGAATATAGGTCTAGCGGTCTGTCCTCTAGAGCGCCAACATACACATATTCTCCTTTATTATTAGTCGAGATGATATGAATTATTATTAATAATATTATAATTTTTAATGTTATTTATTGTATTAATAATAATTTCCATGTATAGGTTTTTTTAAAATGATATTTTAAATTAATAAAACTCGTTTAAACTTCGACATTTATCACAATTCAGTATTTGCATTAGTTTTTACTTAGAATTAGTATCTCTGCTAAATTAGAAGAATAATAAGTTGAAGTCATTATTTGCAAGTACTGAACCTACGAATTAAACGTTTTATACATGTAGTTTTGAACTCAATATTCCTTCTGTAGGACTTCTTTCAGACAATTCTCATCATTTTTCTGTAAAACTGTAATATTTGTACTTGATACTTTAATTTCATTTTATTTTGCAAGAATTTTCGATATTTCGAAGGAGACTTACTATTCTGTTTGTTTATATTATCTAGGCTTTCGGTGTTGGCTTCCCATGAATTTGATTTAATTTCTGAAGGTTTATATATTTAATGAGGTATTCAGTAATGAAATTAAGTCTGATATTTCTAGTCAAAAATCAAATTTCCAATCCTTTTTAGCTCCTACCCCCAAAATAGGTCTTATTGATTATCAAGGAATTTGTAACAACTCTTTGTATTTACTGGAAAATCATGTCTATAGTTTACACGTTAAATCTGTTAATGCCTCCGTTGATAAAATGAAAGTTTTCAATGAAAACATGTAAATTTACTGCGATTGATATTTAATCAAAATACATACGTTATATAAATGCCCCTTTACGTTTAAAACATAAGCCAGAGTGGTGTGGTTGTTAAAGTTCTAGAATTACTGAGTAGTTACACATATAAATTATTGGGACTCGTTTAAAAAATTAATAAAAAAACCCATAATGTAGCAATTTCGTTTTTTTCAAATGAGAAAGTAACTCAAAAAGTTTTTTTTCTGATAGGTAACGTGCCGTTACGCCGCTCTAAAACTGTTGCAGCGGGGCTCAACGCAAGTCTCAAAATGGCTTCCGTGCAGCAGAACGCACGACTGGGACGTCTCTGTTCCCACGGAAGGAAATCAAATGTACCAGCTCAAAGACGTTTCCGCTTAGAGTATCGAAATTGTCAATCTCGAAGTAAGAAATCCATCAACCGTTGGACTATAGATAGGAACAATAGTTGGTACGAGCAATTTAAGGGAATAGGAAATGTGCCTCATAGGAACGGTGCTGGACGACCATCGGTCTCAGACGAAGTTGTTGAACGAGGGAGGGAGACTTCATTCCTTAATTGCTCATACCAACGCTTAATGGAGTTCTTACCTGGAAATCGACAATATCGATCCTCTAACCGAAAACATATTATTTGCGTTTGTTACAATTGATTTTCTTTCGCGGAACCAGAAACGTTCCCTCTGCTGCACGGTAGCCATTTTGATTCTTGCATTGGTAATCTCCCGCTGCAGCAGATTTAGAGAGCTGTAACGACTCGTTACCTATCTGAAAAAAATGTCTAAACTACTCTCTCATTTTAAAAAAAACAAAGTTGCTACATTATAGGGTTTTTTATTAATTTTTTTAAATGGGTCCAATAATTTATATATAACTCTTATTATTTATGTATAACTCTTTGGTCACCAGTCCGTTCCAGTTTAAGTGGCGCGAATTCTTTTCCTAGCGATTGTCTGCATGACTAAACTTTTCGATAATTTAAATTTCGGATACTCTGTTTTAAAAGTTTGAAGTGCGAAATTTATATTCTATTTTATTTCACAATCTTTTTTATAAATCCAGATTTTTTAAAGAAATATTTAAAATAACTCCTAATGTAAACGTCCCTTCCCCCATACCTTTAAGTTTTCTAAATAAAAATGTATAAATATTCGTTTCGGAGACCTTGAAGTAATTCCTATAGAAGAAATAGGGGAGTGTCGCCGAATTAGGACATGAATGATAACGGTTAGTTAACGGAGTTGACGGTATCTGTTTCACCAATTTATTTTTGTGAGATAATTAATTATTTTATTTTTTGCTTTAATTAATATAAAGTTTGTATGCATATTTAAATTGTATGTATTTTGTGAGTAAATTCGGAAATTGGGTTCTTTTAAGGTATTTAATTAAAAAACATTTTTTCTTAAAAATTTAGATATTAATCAATTACAGCAATTTCCGTATTATTATATTTGTTAAATTTAAATTACTTGTGCATCAAGAGTAACTTAGCGTTTTAATAACGAATCAATATTTTCGTGACCATTTGGCAAACTGTTTAAAACTGCATTTTTGAAATTAAAGTATAAAGTGATCTGAATACTAAGAGAATTAAATTCAGCTCTATATTGGCTGAAAATAGTGCAACTTAGATCTTGTCGTCCGGGTGTTGTGTTTCGGAAATTCATATCATTAAATTTGGCGGTTATGGCTCAGAGACGGCAATAAACTGATTTGTCGAGCCCGGTGGAAGAAAAGAAAATATTGTAGTAAAATCAGAATTAGAGAGGCCACAAGAGGGAGCTGTCAAACATCAGATGCGTTGATAATGTCACCGTGCAACGACGCTTCTTTCCAATGTTAAGTAACGGAACATATATCAAGTTAAAGAACTCTTTTAACTTGAGAAAAGATATTTAACTAGAGAAAAGATAATATCTAAGCCTGATATTTTGTCCAAACATTAAGGTAATGAGTTTCACAGTATGAAAGAGTCAAAATTTTAGTATTTAAAAAATTGTAATACTGATTGCTCTTTCCGATATGGTTTTTCTGCATGCAAGAAATAAGGAAGTAATCATATCTAAAGCCCTTAGCTTTAATATAAATATAAAAAAGGCATATATAGTTTAAACATTAAACTATTTTCTAGAAACCGAACGAATGCGAGCACTCTTTCATACAATTAGTACAGTGCACATTCGTTTAAACAAAATAATTTCACTTTCTTCCTCTAATTAAGAAAAAGAAATCAAATAAATATAATAAATATGTTCAAAAATAACTTGAATATTTTTGGCATAATTAGTTTTCGTCTTCAATTCGAAATTAAATAATACTCATATCCTTAATGTATTGACACATTTTCATGCATATAATAATTATTCTATAAAATATCGAAACTTTTGAGTAGTGTAATAATAATCACAATATTATAGATAAATGTTTGCAGATATTCGAATATTATGTTTTGAACAAAATAAATTATTAAAAAAAAATTATATACGTTTGATTAGAATGAATTTGCATTAACACTGGCAGTGTTAAAGAGGTTATTTTGCATTTACTAACTCAAATTTTATCCAAATATTAGGAGTCTTCGAAAATACGGGAGAAGACACAGCTTCTACCTTCAATTTTTAAGAATGCGTCGAACATTCGGCAACAACACAACCAGACATCATATGAATTCTAAAATCTTTCTGCAAAACTATAATATGCGACCCTTAAAAGAATAATGTCTTCAGCCATTTAACAGTTCAGCAGAAAACCGCTAACTACATTCCTAAAAAAAGAATGTGAAAAACCACTTTTTTGATTAATAGCCAAGACACAGACATATCGAAATAATGTAATGAATAGAATATTTGTAATAAAATAAAGTTCATAACCTTTTTGTTTGGGGCGTAAAGAGAAAAAAAAATAAATTAAAAAAAAAAACAATTTTTAAAAACACTCTAGTATTAGTATACTAAACAGCAGAAATTTTCATTTTAATCATTTTCTACTGTTTAATCCTAGCTACTGGAAAGGAATCAAAATTTAATTTAATTAATAATTGATTCATAATTAACTTCTGAAAACATTAAAATAGTGTATTTTCATCCAGAATATACAAATACACAAACCCCTAGTACACGTGGAACTGAGTGTTAAATCGATTACAAAATTCCATCTTCACAAACTTGAAACAAGCCAAATTTAATTTACTTAATGATTAATTCATAATTAACTTCTGAAAGCATTAATAGTGTATTTTCATCCAAAACATACAAGTGCACAAACCCCTAGTATATGTGGAAGTGATTTAAAAAGCGATTACAAAATTCCATCTTCACAGAATTGAAGCAAGTCAAATTAAATAAAAGTGTTTAAAAATAGCAATTCTGCACTTGTCTAGATATAAATAAGCTAAAAGATCTTATTCGATTTCATTAATCGAATATGCCTATTATTCAGTAAAGAAAACAATGTTCTGAAGTGGCGAACTGATCATTTGGAATTTCTGTAAAGAAAACTGAATGTTAGGAATGGGGATTAGTTTTCACTAAAAAATGCTTAGTATAGAAAGTATAAGTAATACAAAGCTATGCTATGAAGTAAGAAGATGTGGATACAAAACCAAATATTTATCGGGTATTTTTATCCATTCTTTCTTCTAGAACAACTTTATTTATTTATTTCATTTTGCCACTTGATTTATTTAATTTTGCGCAGAAAGATTCTCTTCGTATGGTATTAGAACTCCGTCTGGCTGTCAGCACACTTTTAAAATATAGGTGATTTTGGCGACGAAGACGATTTGGGGAAAGGGGATACACTACAGCAAGTCAATTCAGGTTTGACAGGCTCTTAGCAATAGGTGCGCCTTCTATTCTAGCACACGAGATAGAATAAGATTTTTCCTTCCTGAAGAGAAGATATTATTAATCCTATCTCAACAAGATGAGAATTCTTTGGAGGAGTAATTTTTGAAGATTCAAGTGTTGTACAGAAGCTCACTATTAAGTTATTTCTTATAGTTACCCAATTAGCAAAGAAATATCGCCAAATGTCCGAATATCTGAATGCTGCAGATCGGACATCCTGAATATACATTTATCAGATATCACGATTTTGTTTGAGAACATTTTAAAAATCCTATTTTATTTAACTAATTCATTTAACGTCTTCTTCAGAAGTATTTGGGTTGTTTCAAACAATACAATGTAATATTATTAGGAAAATTTAAGATTTTAAACCTGAGGCCATTTCTTTTTCAGAAGTTACAAAATTCGCCAGTTTCAAGTTTCGTTACAATTATGGCAATCATTCTGTCCTTCTCCGTTCACAAATGTTCTTCACCAGGCACATTATAAATCTCGACGAATGTTCCGTACAAGCCCAAATGCAATATTCCACAATATCTACGTGCAATATCAGCCATTTTCTAAATGATAATAGGGTATGAAACACAGTGGCGTCGATTGGGTGGCAAACATTTTTAGACACCTAAAAGTACTCCAGAATATACGGTGTAGACAACAAAATTTAAAAATATAGTTACAAAATTAGCTAAATTCTTATTTTAGCTAAATTTTAATTATTAGCAATTATTAAAATTTTAATTATTAAATTTTAAATATACATTAAAATTTATCTAAATGTTAATTAAAAAATTTTTTTTTATAATTTTTAATTTTAGACAGCTAAAATGGTCTACTGAGACTATGTTAATGATAAACGCCAGTACTTACGAAAACACTGTACTCAGTTAATTGACAGTATCAAGGTTTGTTTTTCCATAGGGATAATCTAGGCCATGTTCTTCGACGAAGTTGTCAGGGGCATACATGGAGGACCACCAAATATCTACCAAATAACCACCAAATATCTACAAAATTTTCAGTATTATTTTGAAAAGAGCATATAAAATTATGTTTTTGAAATTTACATACGTTACATTAAATATACTGAACGATACATTTTTTCGTCTTTTCTGACTCCACCGTTTCTTACCCTTGTACTTTCGAGCATTGGAATCGATTTAATAAGATTTGTCTACTTAAGTGACCCTTTGCCTATTCACAGAGAAAAGTGCGAACAAAGAAGTTCTAATAGGTATTTCACTCGCTTTCAAGAAATTTGATGAAGTATTTTTGCAGGTGTTACTTTTACATTATTTCACAAGTAGTGTAATTTTGAATTAAATTTTAATATGGTCCAAGGATTATAAAGATTGTATTAAGTGACTAGCCGCTTTCGGCGACCAGCTGGTTCGCCCGTTTAAAATAGTTCCTATTTCTGTATTTTACATTAATTATAGCATTCCCTGTCGCAGTTTCACTCGCGATAACTCAGGGAATATCAATAAAAAAGTGATTAATTTATTGTATTTGACAGATAGTAAAATATATAAAGACGTAAATTTTAAATTGCCAGCGATACCTTTCTATATGATGCATCACAGCTAACGAAACTTAAATATTGCATTTCAAATAAGTCTCACTAAATTCATCTATCAGTCATCAGTAGAATGATTAACCCTTAATAGGGTCGCCAAAGCCCGAACATTGCCTCATGTGAACCAGTGAGTGCCAAATTGAGTGGAAAAAGTGAGGCGGCAAAAAGACATCTAAAAGACATTTATAGACATCTAAAGGACCCAGGAGTATAGAGGCGGAAAATAAAATTGAAAAAAATTAATTAAAAATTACTTAGTTTCCCGAACACTATAGCTTTTTTTTGCAATTCCGAGATTTAGGCAGTTAAAATGAAATAAAAAAAAGTAGGGAGAGAGTGACCCTACTCGGGGGCAGCATTTCTCCCTAGTTCGTAACACGTCACCAACCCTCCTCTCCCCCTCTAGTGCTATAAATAGAACTGTGACCTTGAGGAACCGTGAACAACGCCGTTTCTCCGTCTCGCTGTGTTTGGAAAGCATTTTTAAAAATTAATTGGTGTCATCAAAAAGCTAGTTTTTTTAAATTTTAAGATGAAGTAAATATGATTTTTGTGCAACAATATGCTCCGAAGTTATTGCGGAAAACGTTAAAATTAAAGTTAATTTTTAATTAAATAAAATTGTAGTTATAATTTCGAAAAGTTCTTTCTTAGTGAGCACCTACTACCCAAAAAGCAACCGCCTGCCGATTTCAAGTTTCTAGGCCTAATGATTTGGGAGATTTCGTGAAGAGTGAGTGAGTCATGATATTTACCTTTTATATATATAGTCGAGATAATGTCCCGTCACCAACTTCAAGACTCTATCGTCAAGCTGGCCTCCTATCATATGCTCTGAACTACGCAAAATTTAATATCAAATTTCGTGAGTTATCACTTGAGGAAATTCAAGTTGGCAGCAGTACTGTACTCTTAAGCCAACCAAACTTTTAATAAAAAATTACCTATAATGCAATATGCAAAAATTTGAAAACGTTTTCATGTCTCATAATTTTAAAATGGCAGGAAAGAGTGAGATTAAATGCTTGAAGAAAGGATGAAAATCATTTCAGTCTACCTCACACACAAAAACAAACAAACCTAAATTCAAATATCTATTGCCATGTCTTAAAATATATCACTTTGAAGTACGTGCGATAAAGTATTTCAGCAATGCAATGAATTACTAAAGTGAAAATTCTCCTTTGGAGTTAATTTCCTAAGAAAACAATTCATACTATCACAGCCGTAACAATTGCAAAAGCGCGTGAATAAAAGATTTGCTGAAATAATGAGATTTCTTTGAATTTTATTTGTAACAATAATTCAAAAACATTAATTCTATGAAGACTTTTTTTATTACATAAAAAAAGGTGTTGCTATTGAAACATTTTAAGTTAATGCAATTTTAAATATTTAAACAATACTTCATGCAAACTTTTCACATAAAATCTTTCAGCAGACGTTATTTTCCACAAAATGTTTAGTGTTTCTAGTTGACAGGTTCTTAATTATACTTCACTTGTCATGAGGAAAGAATGGTTATAGAGGCCCTGTTTTTTCTGTTGAATCCACTGCGTCTGTGAAGGTTTATTTATTTTAAGACGTCAACTCTCTACTGTTCAGCAACGGATTCCGAGATTTCCACTTTTGGACGATTTTACACCGGAAAGGGCTGTTAGGCAATGAGTCATATGAGCTCATTTCCGGAGTTCTTTGTTAGATCACGCTCAGTAAAATGTAAACATCATCCTTCCATTTTTCACTTTCCCCCTATTTTGATGAAAATAACTCCACCCGGCGCATGCGCAACAGCGCGGAGGGTTTCCGAATCCGTTGCTAAGAAATAATGTTCGTTTGTTTTTTAAAGCATCCTTACCTATATTTAGTCCAGCCTATTATATGTTCACTAAGGAGTTATACCCTATTAAACAATAAGGATGTGGTTCAATAATTGCGTCGTTCTATTTTGTTTTTTATAACCTCGGCACTCGTGGTAAAACCGGGTACTCTATGTGCGCAAGACCGAGCGAGACAGCGTGGATGATTTTTTTGATAAAGACGATGAAAACACATTAGACATTGGTTGCTTATATTTTAACGACGTATTTTCTAATTTAAATAAATGGAAAGGATGGATCCTACGTAGAAACTGACTTAGCTGGGCTCACTCAAGCTACAGTAGCTAGGAGGAAGAAGGCAACTGCTTTAAATGTAATTTTTGAGATTAATATTCTTAAATTGCCATATAAAATTTTAAAAAACGCTTTTCCACTGAAAATCTAGTTTTAATAATTTCCCATAAAATTAACATTTGTACCCGGTTTTACTCCACTAGTGGGGTAAAACCGGGTAGTTTGACTTTTTTCTTATAAAAAAAATCATTGAAAAAAAAGTAATGAAACCATGACTTTCCAGGCAAAGGATGGATCCAATGGATGGTATATCGTACTCTGTCAAACAATGAATATTTTAATAAAATTTGGCAAGCCCTTTGTCGAATAGTTAGTTCTAACAGACTTTCGAGTCTTAGCTACCCGAGTTTCCTACCCCACATTTCTATGCTTTATTTTATAATAATTTGTTTTATCAAGTAATTAGGGTTTACAGTCAGTCAGATGATGAATTAAATATTCATAAAGTAAGTAAAATATATTGAATACATATAAAATAAATACGCACAAAACTTATCAAAAATACATTAAAATCCTTATGCAACAGCGAAAGTGCTAGTCTAGATCTTTTTTCCAGAGCTAGGGGCGCTGCAGTCATTCATAAAACTGTATTTCTCGCTTTTATTTACTAGTTTTTCTCTATTTGTAGATATGCGAATTGTGATTCAATGTAAATCTGTATGAAAATCGTACAATATCAATAAAGTGATTGAATCTAGCAAAACTCTTCGATTAAATTCTTTTAATTAAAATTTAGAAACTTTTTTCGTTTTTGAAATACATTTATTTCAATTTGCTATTAGATTATTGTAAGTTACACCACTTTCTATAATAATAAATATTTAATATATAAATATAAAATGCCTTTATAATTAGGATAAAATCTAAACGTGATGGAAGATTTTAATAAGTGCTTGGAATTACTCCGAGCGCAGCTGTAGAAATAGTCGTAGGATGCATGTTCGTGTGAGTGTTGCGCATCTGAATTTGAAATGTCGGCACCGCCCAATGTTACTTTAGTTATAAATTTTTGTTTATTAAAACTTTTAATATACTAATATTATGAATTATTATTAGTAATGCTATAATTTTAATAATGATATTAATAATAGTTTATTTCTACTATTAATTTTAAAATTGATAATTATCATTTTTCCTTAAAATTTAATTCAATTTTGATTTTTATTATATTTCCTTATTTGTGTTATTAGTGAAATAGAATTAATATTTCATATCTGTTTCATGAGTTGTAGATTAGTTTCATATCGTAGTTGAATTATGGAAGAAGTGAATATTTGCAGGAGCTGAACCTACATTTAAAAGTTTATTTGAAGGTACTATTGAATTCAATACGCCTTCTGTAGGACTTTTTCCTTTTCGGGCTGCTTTTTTTAAATTTCCCACGTCGTCCAGTTTAATCAACGGGTGTAAAGATTGACAAGAGTCGGCGAGAAGTATAATTTTCCTATAGAAATCAATGCAAAATACGATAATGCGTTCCATGCCGAAAAAAATAGTCAAATATTTTTATATATAACGTTTATTCAAAGAAAATTGTTTATAAGATCGTTAATTAGCCTGGATCATCTTCATCTTAACTTTTATGCAGAATCAACGAGCATAGAATCCGGATAGAATTTACAGAAATGAAAAGCGGAAAGAGTGCTAAACACGGAACCAGGGGTGTAGTGGAGGCGGAACGCTGTTCCGGCACTGCTTTTTTCTCAAGAGAAATAAATAAGAAAATATTGTGAAAACGTTCTTAAAACAGATCGATTTTTGCCATCCAGATTACAGCGTTCCGACACTGCTAATTTTGCGACTACTTTGGGGAGGGAAGGACCCACCCAGCATTATTTCGCCGTCGTTCATCGCATATTAAAACAAAAGCTACCTATTTTCAGGAAATAACGTCTAGTAAAAGATTCCATGCCCAAAAAGGTGATAAGGGGTCGTCTACATATTTAGAATTGCACTAATTTTTTAATTTCCAATGGAAACATACATTTTTGTGGATAGATTCCAAAACTACATAAAGATTTATGGCAGGATATCAAATTTGATTATTCTAGGTCAGGGGTCGGCAACCTGCGGCTCGCGAGCCGCATGCAGCTCTTTTGATGTAAATTTGCGGCTCTCCAGTTCCATACGAAAAAATTAATAATTTATTATCGAAACCCTTAAAAAATAAGAAAATATATTTTTAAAGACCTAATTTCTCAATAGCTTCTATTTTCATAATCGTTACCCAGATAGCACGTAAGTTTGCAGCAAGTTTGATTTTGACTTGTCATGTCAAAATTTGACGCGTCAAACTTGAATCGAACTTGTAGCAAGTTCGATGTGACAAATAGCGCCACCTCTTTGCAAATCAAACTTGCTGCAATTTTGCAAAACAAGCTTCCTGCAAAGATAGCACAATAAAGAGATAATTATCTTTGTCTCTGTTTTAAAAAACATCCGATTTTTAATAGCATCTCCTAGACCGTAATTCTTTTTTATTAATTCAATAAATCAATGATAATTTGTGATAAAATAATTTTTTTATAAAAAAATTTTTTGAAACATTTTCCATCTTTTTACTAAATATATCACTCTCACTTTAAAGAAAACTATATCGCCTTTTTCTTAATGTTGAAATTTTAATGTTTATAAACAAAATTAAATCTAAAAAACAGTCAATGTTTGTTGAACAATAATAACTAGACATTTTGTCCCATTTTAAAGTAATTACTTTTGAACTCTAATTTCATAATTTATTTTACTAGCAAAACGTAGTTATTAGCAAAAATCGCTCTCTCTTTGACTTCAAATCATATTCTCAACTCAAAAAATTAATGAAATCCAGAAAATGGTTAAAAATAAATCGTATACGAATCGAATCGAACGATGTATTAGCGAAATCTATCTTCTCCTCTCAGAGTTCGACTGGCTCAACGGTTAGCGTCTGCGCTTCGGAACCGGGAGGTCGCGAGTTCTATCCTGGGTTGTGCTTCGTATACTGTTTTTGCTTTAATTTGCAATAAGTTTGCACGGCAAGTTTGCTGCAAGTTCGTTTCATGGTGACTTCTTAGCTTTCGTTAACTTGCTGCAAGCTTACTGCAAGCTTGCACTCTTGTCATGACAAATTTGTGGCAAACTTGCACTCTTGTCATGACAAATTTGTGGCAAACTTACACTCTTGTCATGACAAATTTGTGGCAAGCTTGCTGCAAACTAATATTGCTATCTGGGTAATTACAAATCGCTGCGCTTAATATGACCGTAAAGAGATAAATTTGAACTATTGTTTTGTTCTTAGAGATGAGACTCCGTGACCATGTTTATCTTTCAGCCAATTGCATTCCATTTAAGGTGTCACCCAAACAGCCACCGTCTAGAATCTAGACAACACGTCTAGACTCTAGACGTGTTGCCAGTCAGTCATCCTTGGATAGCGCGGTCAACGTTACGTTGCATGTGTGTTAATTTAATCACTTGTGGTTTTTGCGTGTCTATTCGCTTGTTGTTTCGAGAAGAATACGATTTAGAAGCGAATTATCTTTTCAAAGGTATGTACGCGTATAATATAATAAAATCAGTAACAGAATTGGATTACATATCTGAGGATCGTGATAACGAAGTAATAATGGTAAATAAATTGTTTGCCGTTTTAGATAGCTAAGTAAAATTTTTAAAAATCATTTTTTCAGCTCCGCCGCCAGCATGGCATCTGGTGAAAAAAGAGAAGAACTGAAGAAGAAAACCGAGAATTCAATCAGGATTGGACGGAGTCGTTTGCATTCATATACAACACAGATGGCCTTCCGACTTGTCTCATTTTCCACGAAAAACTCGCGCACAATAAGAAGTCAAATTTGGAGAGACACTTCACTACAAAATATACCCAGTTTGTTGGTAAATATCCAACCGGTGACGCACGAAAAAAAGCTGTTGATGAGCTCCAAAAAAAAAAAACAGTCAAGTTCCCATGCTAAGTAACTGGGCGCAATCTTCCAATAATGTAAATCTGGCAAGCTTTGCAGTATCATTAAAAATTGCAAAAGGAGGATGGTGAGTACGTCAAAAATTGTTTTATACGTGCATCTGATGAACTGTTTCGTGATTTTAAAAACAAAGCAGAAATCATGAAAAAAATCAAAGATTTGCCATTATCTGCTAAAACAGTACAAGATAGAACTGCTAAAATGTCTTCAAATGTACATTCAACTGGCTTCTGCCTTATCATTTGCTATAGATGAGTCTTGCGACATAAAAGACACGGCACAAATTACCGTTTTTATCAGGTATATGTCGTTCCAAGGTCCAAAAGAAGAACTGCTGGGATTTCTACCGCTCTCAGGTCAAACTCGCGGAGAAAATATAGCAAATGCTGTGCAAAAATGCCTGGAAGACAATGGAATCGATATAAATAAAATCTTTTCTGTTGCAACTGATGGAGCCAGAAGTATGACAGGAACACATAGAGGGTGACATCAATTCTTCAGAAAAATATAAACCACGAAATTCTAACGTTTCACTGCATAATTCACCAAGAAGCGCTTTGTGCCCAAACATTTCCGGCCGAAATAGTTGAGGTCATGAACTTGGTAATTAAAATTATTAACAGCATCCTGGCAAAAGCACTCTGCCATCGCCAGTTTAAAGATTTCCTTAAAGAAATAGATAGCCAGTTTTCTGACCTACTTTTGCACAATAAAGTGCGATGGCTTTCCAGAGGTAACGTATTGCAACGTTTTGCTTTGTGCTTGAGTGAAATAAAAACATTCCTCAATGAAAAAAGCATTGACCATCCCGAATCGGAAGAAGACAAATGGCTGCAAAAATTCAACTTCATGGTAGATACCACAATGAAACTAAATGAACTAAATCTAAAACTGCAAGGAAAGGGCAACCCAGCCTACGCCTTGCTTGAAGAAGTAGTTTGTTTCGAAAAAAAATTACTTCTTTTTGTTGAAGACATGGAGAGTGGTGAATTACCTCATTTTAAAAATCGGAAGCAATATCTCTATGAGACCAATGCAACTATTGACACGAATTACTTCAGCATAGCTTTAAAAAAAAGATGGATTCGCTGAGAGATTTGAGCAATTCAAAACAAACAAAAGTACTCTCGCGTTCATAGTAAATCCTCTCAACACAAATACAAATGAGATCAACATTGAGCCATTTGGAATTGATGCTGGATCGCTTCAAATGCAATTGCTGGATTTGAAAACCAAAGACTTGTGGAGTGGCAAGTTCACAGAACTCAAGATCAAGTTGGAAGAGTTGGAGGTCCAGAAATGCATGCACATCGCGCAGCAAAAGTGGACAGCTCTAAAAGAAATTCCACGTGTTGAGGCCCTCATATTCGGCGCATGGAATAGTCTTCTAGAATGAATGCTACAGTGAGGTGAAGAAGTTGGCATACGGAGTGCTGACGTTCTTAGGGTCGACATATTCGTGCGAGCAAGCGTTCCCTTGCATGAATATAATAAAAAATAGAGTTAGAAGTCAACTAACAAATAAAAATCTAGAGTCGTGCTTGAAACTTAAAACAACAAGTTATAAGCCAGATTTAATCAAACTTTCAAAAGGCATGCAAAGCCAAAGCTCCCATTGATGTAACTATCTATATTTGTGTTTTTATATGAATAAATATTATTCCGTATTTAAAGCCGTTTATTTTAAATCAAAAATCAAATATATATAAGCAAATACTATAATATTGAAACGAAAATTTTTAGTGGCTCTTTAAAAACTGGGAAATTTTGTAAATTGTAACTTTTGGCTCTTCCGTTTCAATAGGTTGCCGACCCCCCGTTCTAGGTGTATTTATTTCGAAATTATAAGCAAATGAAATTTTGAGTTTCTAATGTTGAAGTAAAATTTTGAATTTTTATTGATATCTTGAGAAATAATAAAGTTATTGACTTAGAATTTTGTTTTGTTATAGTATGAAGTATTCTACATTTTCGACACTTATAATTTTGATTTCACAATCATTTTGAGTGCATGGAATTTTTTTTTTATCAAATTTGAGAAAAAAAACTTTTTGAATAGTAACACTTAAAAATTTTAACAGTAACCGAAGCAGAAGCCCATTTGATAAGCCTATGCAAAATTTCAGCATATTCGAAAGAGTAGTTTTGAAGTTGCATTAAATTTCTAGCTTCGCTGTAATATGAAGCACTTAAGGGGGTATCATATAGTATATAGAAATAGTTAAATCTTTAAATACTTAATTTTTTAAAAAATGGAGTGTCCAATGATTATATTTAATAATGAAAGCGTTTTCGAAATATGAGACACCCCCTTCAGTGCATTGTTTTACAGCGAAAATAGAAAATTTAATGCTACTTCAAAACTACTCGTACGAATATGCTGAAATTTTGAATAGGCTTATCAAATGGTCATCTGCTTCTGATAAAATTTATAAGTGTTGCTATTCGAAAGTTTTTTAACATCAATTTTGTACTCAAAAGTATTTTAAAATAGAATAAAAAGTAAAATGTACAGAATAATTCATACTATTACATAAAAAAAATTCTAGGTCAATAGTTATTTTATTTCTCCAGATATCAATAGAAATTCAAAATTTTACTTTAATATTAGAAACTCAAAATTTCATTTGCTTATAATTGCTAAACAAAAATTGCTGGGATATGAAACTTAGTATTCCAGGCTACATTTTTATATAATTTCGAAATTTTTTAAGAATAATGTGTGTTTCCATTGGAAATTTTGAAGTTAGTGCTATTATAAATATGTATATGTTCCCTTATGACAGCCAACATGAAATATATATGTTCTATTATGACATCCCAATAAACATGAAACCTTTTACTACACTTCATTTCCTGAAAATTGGTATCTTTTGTTTTAATACGCAATAACGACGGCAAAATAATGCGGGGGTTCTACTTTTTTTTTCCGCGACTGCACATATTTTTATCAATTGCAAAATCTAGTTAATGTCGATTAATGATTTTTCTTTTCCAATAATTAAGAAATCATGTCTTCAAATCTCTCATAGTATAGTTTATTATTTGTATTTTAATATAAAATTTGAATTTATAAGCACTTCTTTGTATCACCTTAAGTGGTTGCATTGAAATTCTAAATTCTATATTAAATAAAATATATGAGTTCTATAGGGTATTAAAACGATCTTTCTTTCATAGTAGTATCGCATAATAGTTTAATGCAGCAATGTTTTACATTTTTATAAGATTTAATTTTTGAACGGGACGTAACAAAATATCACTTCCAGCGTATCAATTATTATGCATTAGCAGTGCATGGGCTAAAGGCAGTAATATTAAGTCATAAATAATTTTTTACATTATTTTTCCCGTCATCTGTGCAGCCGTGACATGTAAATGTTGATTCAGATTAAACGAATGGTGCTTAGGCATCTCATCTATAAAAATAACAGGCTGGATCACAGATAAATTTCGTTCAAAGAAATGATGGGCAAAAATATATTTTTTGTGTATAAATGGAAAATGCCTCTGCGGGGTTAGAAATTTACATAAAATTGAAATTCTTCTGCCTACATATCGTGTGCATAAAACCAATTTTTCATTAAACTAAGATTTTAGTTTAGTTATTTTAACGTTCCGTTTTGAAATAACACGGGGTATTGTTATTGGACGAACCTCTCAGTTTTCAACAGCGTATAGATGACGAAGACGACACCTGAGCTGACCCCTCTCTAAACTTCTGCACAACGCCAACGGTAGGTCGTTTGGCCATTACGAATGATTCAGCGTTCATACTCTGCATACTCGGCGAATATTTAGTGGAATCGAGTTTCGAACCTGGAACCCTTCGGTACCGAGAGCTTACCACTTGGCCACCGCTACTTCCTAAGACTTTAGTAACTATGACACTTATCTTTCCAGATACAGCACTAGTCGTCAAATATGTTTACCAGAGAACTAATAATGTTTCTGCCGCGTGCAAGAGTATTGACAAGTGGCAGTGTTTCTGCAAGGTTCTCTTACTGCAACAAACATTCCGCGAATGATTTTCCATTTGGAAGAGAGTGGAAGCTTTGCAAACAACACTTATACTGAAATTGAGACTGCAATTGCTTATCACGCATCAACCAATGTACAAGATAACAGCAGATCAGATGCAATATCTCAGGTTCTCGACATTACTTTTTTAACATTTTAGAGAGGCCTACGAAATGTTCTAAAATGTTTCTCATAAAAGAAATCCCGTTCGCCCAAATTTCCCTCTATTGTCAGAGAAGGGGGGGATCTCTCCCCTTGATGGTCTTTGCCCGGACGATGATAGATAATTATTGCCCTCCTCTCGTTTACAGATGAAATAAGTTTCATGGCTCGTATGTTACAATATGGTGTGGCTTCACATTCTCATTCAAAACTAGGCATTACTTCTTTGAAGAGATCACTGCCTCAGGACCTGTGAAATTCCTTGTAAATGATGTTAGATAAGCAGCTTTGAACCGAAATTTATTAATTCCATAACTGCAACACAGGAATTCACTGCGCACTACAGTTTTTATGCAAGACGTTGCACTACCATTACATGTGGAATACCTTTTTCGGCAAAGCTCTTAGGACGACAGAGTAATAAGTAGATAATTCCAAACGTCTTGCCCAGCTCGTTCACTTCATCAAATACCCTGGGACGTTTAAAATATGAGTTACTTAAAGAGTACGATTTATCAAAATTATATTGCAGACTCAGCTGTGTCAAAAGACAGAATTCCATAGAATATTTCTGCTATTCGTGCATATAAATTGCATCTTGCTTTTGAGTCTGTTGTACAGTGAGAGTAATTTTTAGTATAGTTTAGTTACATTAAGGTCCCGTTTAGTAGCAACACGATGGCTATTTTGGACGGTCCTCGCAATTTTGATTCTCGGTCAGATGACGAGACCTGAGCTGGCACTCCCTCTCCAAACTTCCGCACCACACCAAGGGTCGTAGGGGAGCAAAACCGTTTGGTCCGTTACTTAGGATTCAGCGTGCAGCAGGACCAATACACGACGGATCTACAGTGTAATCGGGTTTCAAACTTGGCAACCTCCGACTCAAAAGCCAAGACCCTACCATTAGGTCACCGCGGCCTCATGTAATTTTTAGAGCAATGTGAAAGGTGGACATGTCGAATCATATATCGTCGCTTAACAAACAACACCAGCTATCTTAATTTTTTGAAATTTGAAAGAGGAAGAAAATACTCAATTTTAAGCAACCAATAACGAACATTTCTGATTTTTTTAATACTTGCTATTAACATGCTACCGCACGTTCCTTCCAGATGTGAAAAACAAATTGGAAATATTCATTAATAGTTGCGAAAAATTTAGAACTTTCTTCCTCTCTGAAATTACAAAAAAATAAGATAGGTGGTGTTGCTTGTGAAGCGACGTTATGCAATGATATTATGATGTGACATCTAAGAGTAATAAATTTATTACATGCGAATTTATAGTTTAAAGAAGAATTATTTTTTTCTTCTAGAATTGAACCGCTAACTCAGAGAAGTATATGTACAAAATGTGCTTGTCAACAAGCCTATAATTTTGATGCAGGATGTGCCTAAACACCTCCTGGTTGTTTTCAATCACCCTTTACTTTTCGTATGGATGGCTCAAAAGAGAAATAGAAGACAAAGAGCTAAAATTCTTTATTTTGTGAAAGTTCTAATGGCCTTTAACTGAAGTTATCGAACTCTTTGTTTAACAGCCATTATGCATCTTCTCGACACATTCGTATTCAATCTGATAAAGACAATTAAATCTTCGGTTTAATTCTCTTTGCCACCCTGCTAATTAAGGTGGATCGAAAATTCTAAGTGTGGATAGAATAATCGGCGCAGGGTGCAAAAGTTGTCTTTTAAGTCTACAAGCATGCATGCAAAATTTTTCCAACTTTGTTTTTTAGTCTAATCTTCAGTCAACATCACCACTCAGGTCAATCATCTGGACTGATGGGCCTAGTCTACTAACTACGAGTGATGAAGTCAGACTCAAAGAAACATACTAAAAAGATAAACTATTTATTTAACTCCGGAATTAAAAGTCATATCACTGCGTGACGAAGTAAAATAGCAGTAGTATAACATTAGACAGTTCCAGTATATATACAGTAATGAATCTGCGCAGTTTGATTACAAAGAGGTTCGCTTGGAGTGACTGCGTAGAAGTAAGACAACCAGAGGGAGTGGTCTCCCCAAACTTTCTCGTATACTTCCCAAAAAAAGGTGTCGTTTCCCCTCTAACTAGGGTTTCCATATGTCCCGTTTATTATTTGTCCCGTTTGTTTCCTAAACTCTGAGTTATTATAATTTTAAAATGACCTGCGCCCATTTTTAGATTATGCCTAAAAGGAAAATGATACCAATTAAAAAAGTAAAATCAGCTTCAAAGTGTGACTGGGTTAAAAAGGATTAGCTTCTCATCTTTTTTTATTATTCTACGCGTTCATTTTATTAGATTGCTTAAACTTTAATGATTTTTTTTATCAGAGTAAAATAAGCTATTACGTACCCACTGTTTTCATGTTTTATTTATTTAGCACCTAAACGCCCCCGTATCAATGCTTGGCAATTATGGCAACCCTATCTCTGCGCGCGTAGATAAAAAATTCGAACCTACTAAAACCCAGTATGCAATAGTTTCCTTTAGAGCGCGCCAAGGTCACACTCGCCAAGACGGAAATAGCCTCGCGTCAAACACCTAGCGCCAAATACGTGCGGTCTGAGTTCGCGGACAGACAGACTTCCCGTCGACGGATTTTGACCAAAATTTGATAGAAACCTTCAAATTATGTGTCAAGTTCACACACCAAATTTCATCCCGGTAGCTCTAATAGTTTTCGAGTTATCGTGTTCACAGACACACAGACAGACATAAATCCAAAATTGTGTTTTTCGGATTCGGGGAGGAGAGATTCGTCAAAATCTCGAGTTCGAATTTTTTGACGATTGCAATACTTTCTCTTTGTATACTTCGTATACGAGAAAGTAAAAAGGATCCGTAGACAACATGATTCAAGTTGATGGATTGGCAATTTGGCTCTAGTAGTAATGGACGCCATAGTTTAATTTCTTCTGGGAACCCAAGACACTTAAATATTTCCAGAAAAACGATATTTATGCAAATTTTGAATTAAAAATAAAAAATGCGTTAAAGAAACGATTTTGCAGGGGGGAAATATATAGGAGAGAATAAGAATTTATTTATTTATTATTATTAAATGAATAAAATTATTTTTGTTTATTTAATATTAGTCAGGGACCCACAATTACATTTTTATATTTTACAATATAACACAATTTCACTTTATTTCGAAGACAAAGATGAAATACGCCACAATCTCGACTTTTCCTAAACAAAAACTCATCGCTACTGGGGAAAATTGGGCAAAAGCGTTGTTTTATTCATCCCTCCCTTGATGTTTGAATGAGTCAAAATCGTAAAAATGTCAATTTTTAACTATTTTTGGGGCGCTTGAGCAACCAGAAGATATGAATGAATTCGAATAATAATAAAACAAAAACGCAAACTAATATACCCAAAACAAAACTGTCTTACTCGTGCTAAAGGGAAATTTAAAAAAAAAATGCATATAAATATCCAAAAAAATGTCATTTTTAACTATTTTTTGGGCACTGGAAGATATGAATGGATTTCAATAAAAAATATATCTGAACTAATATACTTAAGACACAACTTTCCCACCCCGCACCAAAAGTAGTTTCGAAAAAAAAATTATAAATTTTCATAAAAATTTCAATATTTAACTATTTTGGGGCACCGGAAGATATAAATGGATTTCAATAAAAAAAAATTATATTAACTGATATACTTAAGACACAACTTTCCCAACCGTGCTCCAAAAGTAATTCCCCCCTCCAAAAAAAAAATTCCTATACTTTTCGATCCACCCTACTGCTATTGTCAGTTGACACATTAACATGTACAGAAAGTTATACTAAATGTTAATTATTAATACTTCATTTATTTCTCTTTGAGTTTCCGAGACATTCAAAAACTGAATATGTTTCTCCAAACATTATTATGTGTTTTTTTATTTTTTGTTGGATTATAGTAATATTTTACTTGTAGGAATATAATATTTTGATTGAAGAAAGAGACTCAATGGCACCTAACTAGTAAAAAGACAAAATAGCGTTCGACATTTGTATCATCTTAATAAATTCTGTTGTTATGTAAGTTAAAGTCATCGGCTTCATGCCACATAACACTATCTATAAAAATTAAGTTTTTGAATTTAGTTATTGTATGCATTTAGAAAATAAGGGGTTTTATAGTGTCAAAAACGCTACGGGTGGCTATTCTTAATTCTAGAAATCGTGCAATTTGAAATTTTTTAATGTTGCTTTCTGTCAAGAATTTCATTTTTCTAATGACTTTGGAACACAAAATGCCAATTCAATAGATTTTATTTAGATATTACTCGTTGGAAAAGAACAATGATGCGAAAACAGGGGATCTATCAGGGGGTTCATCTATTTGAGCGTAATAGTAAATTAAACTCTAGTGCAATTTGGACAAAACTTACAAAAGCTCTTAAATATCTTTTGGCATGGCAGAATCAAACTTTTTCCAGAAAATTTCTATTTTAATTAAAACTTCTACAAAATTAAAGATTTGTTATAAATAAAGTGGTAATGTAATCGACTGTAACATGTAGATCATAAGATTGAAGACGTTTTTCAAATGCCACATAAGGAAAAAAATTACTTTTAGCGTCATTTTAAAAGCAAAAAGCTTATCTATTTACATGTGGAAACGACCCAATTTATACGGAAAACATAAAATTTAGAAAATCTCCCATGTAATGACTATTAAACAAAATTTTTACCTCTAATAAATTTTTTATGAAGTATTCTTTTATGACATAAAAAAAGGGGTTAATATTGGAAATTTTGAAAATGTAGACAATCTCCAAATTTTTAGTATATGCTTATATCTCGTAAGATGATACCATGTTTCCATATATGATGAATGACGCAGAATAATTCTGGTGTGGTTATTTTTATTCCTCATCTGCACATTTCTATTTGTCAGTCACGACGTTTTAAGAGAATTATTTATAATTTTGCTTACTTTTCATCATTGTAACACTATATTTATTAAAAATAATGACATTATATTAACCCTTTCACGTTCACTACAGGTTTCGTTTTGAAGATTACTAAATTTATTTCAAAATAGAGTATAATGACATTATATTAACCCTTTCACGTT
>BGPR01001889.1:60105-79300 GCA_013235015.1 Araneus ventricosus | reverse complement strand
CCGGCACTGCTTTTTTCTCAAGAGAGAAATAAATAAGAAAAAATTGTGAAACTGTCCTTTAAACAGAGCGATTTTTGTCAGCCAAGTTAGAGCGTTCCGACACTGCTAATTTTGCGACTACTCCACTGTGATATACAGTCGGGGGTGGGGAAGATCCACTCAGCATTATTTAGCCGTCGTTCAATGCATATTAAAACAAAAGGTACCTATTTTCAGTAAATAACGTCTAGTAAAAAATTCCATGCCAAAAAATGTGATAAGGGATCGTGTACATATTTATAATTGCATTAACTTTTAAATTTCCAATGGCAACATACATTTTTGTTGATAGATTCCAAAACTACAAACAGATTTATTTCAGGATACCAAATTTGATCATTCTAGGCGTATTTATTTTGAAATTATAAGCAAATGAAATTTTGAGTTTCTAATGTTGAAGTAAAATTTTCAATTTTTATTGATATTTTGAAAAATAATATAGTTATTGACTTAGAATTTTTTGTTGTGATAGTATGAAGTATTTTACATTTTCGGCACTCATAATTTTGATTTTAAAATAATTTTGAGTGCATGGAATTTTTTTATGAAATTTGAGGGAAAAAAACTTTTTTAATAGTAACACCTAAAAATTTTAACAGTAATCGAAGCAGATGTACCTATAAGCCTATGGCAAAATTTCAGCATATTCGTACGAGTAGTTTTGAAGTTACGTTCAATTTTCTAGTTTCTCTGTAATACGATGCATTTAAGGGGCATCATATATTTCGAAAACGTTTTTATTATTAAATATAATCACTACACAACTTTATTATTATTATTATTAAAAAATACTGAATATATAATTATTTAAAAATTTCTATATATAATATAAATTTTTATATATTAAAGTGGTATCCTACTTAACTAAAATCATTCATATACAAATAATTAGATAATACCAATACCCCATGTCTTACAATGAAAACCCAGAAAATAAATGGAAAACAGTGAAAGTGAGAATAAATCTCAACAAGTTATTATTTTTAATACACATACTAACATTTCATTAAAGCAAAGAATGTTCTCTTTTATTCTATTACTTCTGTTCAAACGAAAAAGGCTATGTAAATATTTATGCATCAGTAAAATTTTAACACTTTGTGATCAAAATGTATTCAGGCGAAAGTGAAGATTATTCAAAACTTCCAGAGCTATTGGATATCATATTTTTTTGCAGGACAAAATAAAATTTATTGGAGAAAAGTTCTATAATACAGAACTTTTTTACTCATCAAGTTTAATGGATTGCAAAACGTAGATCAATATCCTGAAAATAGCATTTAAAGAGCGAAATAATTTAAAATGCTGCTACTGGCATTTAAATGCAAGCAGAGAACTTCCCTGGAATTGTGGAGACTACCCCTTTTTTATTTAGAACACAAAATGTCGAATATCTCCCGATCTATTAATGTCCTAATATCCCCAAAAACTTTATTGAGGTATTTTTTAATGAAAAATTTATTTATGACATCAAAAATGGGTATTTCCATTGAAAATTTTGAAGTTAGAGCAATTTTAAATATTTAGATGACCCTTAGAAAATATTAACTATATAATCTATTAGTATAAGTTATTTCCTGAGAAACGATACCTTTGTTTCCATTGTACAATGAACGAACGTAGAATAATGCTATGTGGCCTCTTTTTTCCGCCATTTTACCTGCTCTGTTATCCTTATTAAAAGAAATAAGTCAATTACATTACGTCATTGACTCAAATACGTCTGTCAACTCGTTTCGTCACACAAATACGTGTCATCATATGTGAGTTTGCGTATCAACAACTCTAAATGCCTGGCAGAAAAATAGTTTTAAAAAAAATCATGGCCTTAAATATTACTGGAATCAAAAAATGAAAATATTCAAACTGATTCGCTCCATTCAAAATGTTTATTAATAAAAAAAGAAATCAAAACAAAAGATCTCATGCCATTAACAGTTAAAACAGGTTACAGCTCAAAGTGCACGCAGAAGTACTAGACACCTAGTTTGATAAGAATTAAAGCAAAATAAAAGCTCCGTGCATATGACAGTAGAAGGAGCAAAAGCCAGGAAATTCGGCTCTCTTCGTCACTCGTTATGCGAAACGTAGCTTGTTAAGCGAGTCATTTTTTTACACTTTATTTTGCTCGTTATGCGAATCACTCGTTATGCAAGGTTCCACTGTATTTTAATGGAGTGCTTGGCATTGTACTGAGCACAGTGATAGCATAGAATAGCTTGCTTGACTTGAAATTAGTCAAGGGTCCGACTCTTTCACATCTCGGATCCTGCACTCGAAAGTCATTATTGTCCAAAATTAATTTAATCATAAATCTTTGATTAAGAGAACTTTTATTTTAATAACTAGCCGCCTGCGGCAACCAGCTTGTTCGCCGGGAATATAATTTCAATTGAATCTTGAATAATTTTATACTCATCTTTCCCTCAACAACGTAAGCACATTGTAGTAGATATTTAACCCACGTTCTTTTAATGGCCTTCTACCTGTTCTGTTCATTGACTACATAAAGGTCCCTAATGGAATGAAATAACTGACCATGTCATGTAACATCTAATTGCAAGTTGTCAGCGCCATCTTCACTTTCTTATTCCTTTTGCAAAATATGCATTTAATTTCAGCATTAAAATAGAGCAACACATTTAATGGCCAACTGGCATGTTTGCTGAATTAAAACATGCCGAAAAAAAGAATGAACACCTAGCAGCCATAATCATTCAACTTACTGGATATATTTCTTCATATACCTAATATACCAGAGAGCTTGGTCTACAGAGTCTACAAAAATTTTGATGAAATAAAATATGAAAAAATGTATTAGGATATTATCTTAGCTTTCAAGAATGAAAGAGAAACATGCAATTAAATACTTACTTGAACAATGAAAACGGTTTGAATTGTATAGCAGCATGAGACGTGTTGTCGTAAATTATGCCAAAAAACATAGTAAAACGTTTTTAAAATTAGAGAAAAAAATTGTTAGGCAATTTAATTGATATCATTGAAAAGGTAATTGTTTACTCTTTCAGATGTTTCAAAAATTATTTTTGTTCTGTAATATTTTCAGAAGTTATTAGGGAAAAACTTCAAAATTTCGATTAATTTTTAATTAATTAAAATTCTAATAAAAGTTTTTAAAAAAGGGTTTCGATGTGCATATTTCCACCCTCCAAAGAATGTTCGTGCCAAATTCCGTAGCTTTAGGTCCACACACACAGACACAAACACATTCTCCTTTATTATTAGACTAGATAATTACATTTTATAATTGCTACACTCTGCAACTTTACAATTAATATATTCATTCAAGTAATTACATCCCAATTAATTATAATTAAAATGTTTTGAGTTAGCATAAGAATATCATAACTTAAGTATTATCGAAATAACCTCAGAATCGATCGAATGAAAGAAAATGTAAACGATTCAGCAAAATTGTGCTCGGTATTAGTAATGAAAACATTATTGATATTTTCTAACATTAAGGAGGTATAAAGCTCAAAAAAGAGCTAATTTAATGCTAAATACTGAATTATTACAAAATGTAAATGAAACATATGTGATGTTTAATGTGAAATATTGAAACCAACATATAATCTGTGCTTGTTGTCATTTAATAAAAAATGTTTTTCTTTTGCTGTTGAAGAATCGGTTTGCTATAAACCGTTCCATCTCTCCATTTTATGATTTTTAAAAATTTCTTCAGCCGTGAATTCCCGTATGAAAGAAAAATGCTCCAAACAAATTTTCTGCAACGGACTTTAACTTGAAAACTAATACAAATTCGGATACGTTCTAGAACTTATTCAGATTATTTAAAAATAAACAAAGATGTAGAGACCGATTAATTTTATTAATCACTAGCCGCCTTCGGCGACCAGATTGATCGCCGGAAATAAATTTTCAACTGAATCTCTTATTCATAAATATATGTTCACGGTTCCCTTAACAAAGTATTTTTGAACTTCAAATTGCTATAGATATTTGCTATAGAGGTTTATCCCCCGTTCTTTTCGTAGCCTTGCTCTTATCTGCATTAACATAAAATACGCATTTGATTTCAACATTAAATTGGCGCGGCACATTTTACGTTCAGCAGCATGCTAATTGGCTTAAAACACGCTGATAAAGAGAATTAAAACATAGCAACGGTAATCTTTCTGTTTATTCTTCAGGATTATTTCATTATATACTTACTATCTTGAGGACTTCCTTCACACATTTCACAGAAAAATTGATGAAATAAAAGAAGAACGTAAAATCCGGTAAGATATTTCTTAGCTTTCAACAATGGAAGAGAAACACGCAATTAAATATTTGTTTAAACAATGAAAACGGTTTGAAATGCGTTGCAACAATGAAAAGTATTGTAAATTATGTCAAAAGAAATTTTTTTAAATTTATTAAAATCGGAGAAAAATCGTACGATAACTGAATTGATATAATTGAAAAGATGATTTTTTAAATTTTCAGATGGTTATTAAGGAAAAACGTCAAAATTTAGCTTAATTTTTAATTAATTAAAATTCTAATTAAAATTTCAAAGAAAAACGGCTCTGAGATGGACATTTCCATCCTCCAAAGTGTCTTTGAGTCTAGGTCTAGCGGTCTGTCCTGTAGAGCGCCAACGCACACATATTCTCCATTATTATTAGTCGAGATGAAACGAATTATTATTAATAATATTATAATTTTTAATGTTATTTATTGTAGTAATAATAATGTCCATGTATAGGTTTTTTTTTTAAAAATGATATTTTAAATTAATAAAACTCGTTTAAACTACGATATTTATCACAATTCAGTATTTGCATTAGTTTTTATTTAGAATTAATATCTCTTCTAAATTTGAAGAATAATAAGTGGAAGTCATTATTTGCAAGTACTGAACCTACGAATTAAACGTTTTATACATGTACTGTTGAACTGAATATTCCTTCTGTAGGATTTCTTTCAGACAATTTTCATCTTTTTTCTGTAAAACTGTACTATTTGTACTTGATACTTTAATTTCATTTTATTTTGCGAGAATTTTCGATATTTCGAAGGAGAGTTACTATTCTGTTTGTTTATATTATCTGAGCTTTCGGTGCTGGCTTCCCATGATATCGATTTAATTTCTGAAGGTGTATATATTTAATGAGGTATTCAGTAATGAAATTAAATCTGAAATTTCTAGTCAAAATTCAAATTTCCAATCCTTTATAGCTCCTACCCCCAAAATATGTCCTATTCGTTATCAAGGAATTTATAACAATTCTTTGCATTTACCGAAGAACCATATCTGTAGTTTACACGTTAAATCTGTTAATGCCTCCGTTGATAAAATGAAAGTTTTCAATGAAAACATGTCAAATTTAATGCGAGTGATATTTAATCAAAATACATAGGTTATATATATGCCCCTTTACGTTTAAAACATAAGCCGGAGTGGTGTAGTTGTTAAAGTTAGGTTACGCGCCGTTAGGCCGCTCTAAATCTGATGAAGCGGGGCTCAACGCAAATCTCAAAATGGCTTCCGTGCAGCAGAACGCACGACTGGGACGTCTCTGTTTCCACGGAATGAAATCAATTGAACCAGCTCAAAGACGTTTCCGTTTAGAATATCGAAATTGTCAATCTCGAAGTAAGAAATCCCTCAACCGTTGGTCTATAGATATGAGCAATTTAAGGGAACAGGAAATGTGCCTCATAGGAACGGTGCTGGACGACCATCGGTCTCAGACGACCGTCAGACTCTACCGTCAAGCCGGCTTCCTACCATATGTTCTGAACTACGCAAAATTTAATATCAAATTTGATGACTTATCATTTGAGGAAATTCAAGTTAATGGCAGTACTGTACTCTTAAGCTTAACAAAATTTTAATGAAAGATTACCTATAATGCAATATGCAAACATTTGAAAACGTTTTCATGCCTCATAATTTTAAAATTACAGTAAAGTGTGAGATTAAATGCTTGAAGAAAGGATGAAAATCATTTCAGTCTACCTCACACACAAAAACAAACAAACCTGAATTCAAATATCTATTGCCACGTCTTAAAATATATTACTTTGAAGTATGTGCGATAAAGTATTTAAGCAATGCAATTAATTACTAAAGTAAAAATTCTTCTTTGGAGTTAATTTCCCAAGAAAACAATTTATACTATTACAGCCGTAAAAATTGCAAAAGCGTTTGAATAAAAGATTTGCTGAAATAATGAGATTTCTTTGAATTTTTTTTGCAACATTAATTCATAAACATTAATTCTATGAAGATTTTTTTATTACATAAAATAAGTTGTTGCTATTGAAACTTTTCAAGTTAATGCAATTTTAAATATGCAAACAATACTTCATGAAAACTTTTCACATAAAATCTTTCAGCAGACGTTATTTTCCACAAAATGTTTAGTGTTCATATATGTTGAACGAGGGCATTATAATACTGGGTGGTTAAAGATTGAGTATTTCAACATGTCAGCGAAAACGATTTTAAAAAAAAGTATTAATAATTTTGAATATTTCTAGTCATTTCAACTCTGTTTTTACAACAATAATTGCATTTTATGAAAGGTAGGAGATAGTGGGGTTAAACAGGGTACCTTGAATCATGCGCTATTAGTTCTTTTTTTCTAGTTGACAGATTCTTAATTATACTTTACTTGTGAAGAGGAAAGAATGGTTATAGAGGCCCTGTTTTTGCTGTTGAATCCACTGCGTCTGTGAAGGTTTATTTATTTTAAGACGTCAACTTTCTACTGTTCAGCAACGGATTTCGAGATTTCCACTTTTGGACGATTTTACACCGGAAAGGGCTGTCAGGCAATGAGGCATATGAGCTCATTTCCGGAGTTCTTTGTTAGATCACGCTCAGTAAAATGTAAACATCACCCTTCCATTTTTCACTTTCCAACTATTTTGATGAAAATAACTCCACCCGGCGCATGAGCAAAAGCGCGGAGGGTTTCCGAATCCGTTGTTAAGAAATAATGTTCGTTTGTTTTTTAAAGAATCCTTACTTATATTTAGTCCAGCCTGTTATATGTTCACTAAGGAGTTATACCCTATTAAACAATAAGGATGTGGTTCAATAATTGCGTCGTTCTATTTTGTTTTTTATAACCTCGGCACTCGTGGTCAAACCGGGTACTCTATGTGCGAATGACCGAGTGAGACAGCGTGGATGATTTTTTCGATAAAGACGATGAAAACACATCAGACCTTGGTTGCTTATATTTTAACGACGTATTTTCTAATTTAAATAAATGGAAAGGATGGATCCTATGTAGAAACTGTCTTAGCTGGGCTCACGAAAGCTACAGTAGCAGGGAGGAAGATGGCAACTGCTTTACATATAATTTTTGAGATTAATATTCTTAAATTATCATATAAAATTTTAAAAAAAATACTTTTCCACTGAAAATCTAGTTTTCCTAATTTCCCATAAAATTAACATTTGTAACCTGTTTTACTCCACTAGTGGGGTAAAACCAGGTAGTTTGACTTTTTTCTAATATAAAAAAATCATTTAAAAAAAAGTAATGAAACCATGACTTTTCAGGCAAAGGATGGATCCTATGGATGGTATATCGTACTCTGTCAAACAATGAAAATTTTAATAAAATTTGACAAGTCCTTTGTCGAATAGTTAGCTCTAATAGGCTTTCGAGTCTTAGCTTCCCGAGTTTCCCCCCCCACACACACACACTTTTCCATGTTTTATTTTATAATAATTTGTTTTATAAAGTAATTAGGGTTTACAGTCTGTCAGATGATGAATTATATTACATGATGATATATTATATTCATAAAGTAAAATAGATTGAATACATATAAAATAAATACGCACAAAACTTATCAAAAATCCATTAAAATCCTTATGCATCAGCGAAAGTGCTAGTCTAAATCTTTCTTCCAGAGCTAGGGGCGCTGCAGTCATTCATAAAATTGTATTTCTCGCTTTTATTTAATAGTTGTTCTCTATTTGTATATGTGCCAATTGGGAGTCAATGTAAATCTGTATGAAAATCGTACAATATCAGTAAAGTGATAGAATCAAGCGAAACTCTTCGATTAAATTCTTTGAATTAAAAAGTAGAAACTTATTTCGTTTCTGTAATATATTTATTTCAATTTACTATTAGATTATTGTAATTACACCACTTTTTATAATAAGGAATATTTAATATATTAATATAAAATGCGTTTAAAATTAAGGGAAAATCCGGACATAACAGATGATTTTATTAAGTGCTTGGAATTACTCCGAGCGCAGTTGTAGGAATAGTAGTAGTAAGCGAATTTGAAATGTCGGTACCGCCAATGTTACTTTAGTTATAAATTTTTGTTTATTAAAACTTTTAATTTAATAATATTATGAATTATTATTAGTAATGCTATAATTTTAATAATAATAGTTTATTTCTACTATTAATTTTATAATTGATAATTATCATTTTTCCTTAAAATTCAATTTTGATTTTTATTATATTTCCTTATTTGTGTTACTAGTGGAATAGAATTAATATTTCGTATCTGTTTCATCAGTTGTAGATTAGTTTCATATCGTAGTTGAATAATGGAAGTGAATATTTGCAGGAGCTGAACCTACATTTAAAAGTTTATTTGAAGGTACTATTGAATTCAATATGCCTTCTGTGGGACTTTTTCCTTTTCGGGCTGCTTTTTTAAAATTTCCCACGTCGTCCAGTTTAATCAACGGGTGTAAAGATTGACAAGAGTCGGCGAGAAGTATAATTTTCCTATAGAAATCAATGCAAAATACGATAATGCGTCCCACGCCGAAAAAAATAGTCAAAAATTTTTATATATAACGTTTATTCAAAGAAAATTGTTTATAAGATCGTTAAGGAGTCTGAATCATCTTCATCTTATCTTTTATGCAGAATCAACCAGCATAGAATCCGGATAGGATTTTCAGAAATGAAAAGCGGAATGAGTGCTAAACACGGAAGCAGGGGTGTAGTGGATGCGGAACGCCGCTCCGACACAGCTTTTTTCTCAAGAGAAATAAATAAGAAAAAATTGTGAAAACATCCTTGAAACAGAGCGATTTTTGCTATCAAGATTAGAGCGTTCCGATACTGCTAATTTTGCGACTACTCCAATGTGATGTACAGTCCAGAGGGGGGGGGGGGGGGATGGACCCACCCAGCATTATTTCGCTGTCGTTCATCGGATTTTAAAACAAAAGGTACCTATTTCCAGGAAATAATGTCTAGTAAAAGATTCCATGACGACAAATGTCATAAGTGGTCGTCTACATATTTATAATTGCACTAACTTTTAAATTTCCAATGGCAACATGCATTTTTGTTGATACATTTCAAACCTACATAAACATTTATAGCAGGATACCAAATTCGATCATTCTAGGTGTATTTATACCGAAATTATAAGCAAATGAAATTTTGAGTTTCTAATGTTGAAGTATAATTTTGAATTTTTATTGATATCTTGAGAAATATTGAAGTTATTGACTTAGAATTTTTTTGTAATAGTATGAAGTATTATACATTTTCGGCACTTATAATTTTGATTTCACAATAATTTTGAGTGCATGGAATTTTTCATCAAATTTGAGGAAAAAAAACTTTTGGAATAGCAACACTTAAAAATTTTAACAGTAATCGAAGCAGATGCCAAATTGTTAAGCCTATACAAACTTTCAGCATATTCGAAAGATTAGTTTTGAAGTTGCATTAAATTTTCTAGCTTCGCTGCAATATGAAGCATTTAAGGGGGTATCCATATAGTATAAAGAAATAGTTAATTCTTTAAATGCTTAATTTTGAAAAAATAGAGTGGTGCAATGATTATATTTAATAATGAAAGCGTTTTCGAAATATATGATACCCTTTTAAGTGCATCATATTACAGCGAAAATAGAAAATTTAATGCAACTGCAAAACTACTCGTACGAATATGCTGAAATTTTGAATAGGCTTATCAAATGGACATCTGCTTCTGCTAAAATTTATAAGTTTTGCTATTCGAAACTTTTTTAACAACAATTTTGTGCTCAAAATTATTTTAAAATAAAATAAAAATTAAAAAGCGCAGAATAATTCATACTACTACATAAAAAAATTCTAGGTCAGTAGTTATATTATTTCTCAAGATATCAATAAAAATTCAAAATTTTACTTTAATATTAGAAACTCAAAATTTCATCTGCTTATAATTGCTAAACAAAAATTGCTGGGATATGAAACTTAGTATTCCAGGCTACATTTTTATGTAATTTCGAAATTTTTTAAAAATAATGTGTGTTTCCATTGGAAATTTTGAAGTTAGTGCTATTATAAATATGTATATGTTCCCTTATGACAACCAACATGAAATGTATATGTTCCATTATGGCATCCCAATAAACATGAAACCTTTTACTACACTTCATTTCCTGAAAATTGGTATCTTTTGTTTTAATACGCAATAACGACGGCAAAATAATGCGGGGGTTCTACTTTTTTTCCGCGAATGTACATATTTTTATCAATTGCAAAATCTAGTTAATGTCGATTAATGATTTTTCTTTTCCAATAATTAAGAAATCATGTCTTCAAATCTCTCATAGTATAGTTTATTATTTGTATTTTAATATAAAATTTGAATTTATAAGCACTTCTTTGTATCACCTTAAGTGGGTGCATTGAAATTCTAAATTCTATATTAAATAAAATATATGAGTTCTATAGGGTATTAAAACGATCTTTCTTTTATAGTAGCATCGCATAATAGTTTAATGCAGCAATGTTTTACATTTTTATAACATTTAATTTTTGAACGGGACGTAACAAAATATCACTTCCAACGTATCAATTATTATGCATTGGCAGTGTATGGGCTAAAGGCAGTAATATTAAGTCATAAATAATTTTTTTACATTATTTTTCCCGTCATCTGCGCAGCCGTGACATGTAAATGTTGATTCAGATTAAACGAATGGTGCTTAGGCATCTCATCTATAAAAATAACAGACTGGATCACAGATAAATTTCGTTCAAAGAAATGAGGGGGGAAAATATATTTTTTGTGTATAAAGGGAAAATGCCTCTGCGGGGTTAGAAATTTACATAAAATTGAAAGTATATTTGAAATTCTTCTGCCTACATACCGTGTGCATAAAACAATTTTTCCATTAAACTAAGATTTTAGTTTAGATATTTTAACGTTCCGTTTTGAAATAACACGGGATACTGTTATTGGGCGGACCTCTTAATTTTCAACAGCGGAGAGATGACGAAGACGACACCTGAGCTGCTCCCTCTCTAAACGTCTGCGTAACGCCAAAAGTAGGTCGTTTGGCCATTACGAATGATTCAGCGTTCATACTCCGCATACTTGGTGAATATTTAGTGGAATCGAGTTTCGAACCTGGAACCCTTCGGTACCGAGGGCTTGCCACTTGGCCACCGCTACCTCCTAAGACTTTAGTAACTATGACACTAATCTTTCCAGATACAGCATTAGTCGTCAAATATGTTAACCAGAGACCTAATAATCTTTCTGCCGCGTGCAAGGGTATTGACAAGTGGTAGTGTTTCTGCAAGGTTCTCTTACTGCAATAAAATTCCGCGAATGATTTTCCATTTGGAAGAGAGTGGAAGCTTTGCAACCAACACTTATACTGAAATTGAGACTGCAATTGCTTATCACGTATCAACCAATGCGCAAGATAACAGCAGATCAGATGCAATATTTCAGGTTCTCGACATTCCTTTTTTAACACTTTAGAGAGGCCTACGAAATGTTTTCTAATGTTTCCCATAAAAGAAATCCCGTTCCCCAAAATTTCTCTCTATTGTTATAGAGGGGGAAATCTCCCCCCTTCATGGTCTTTGCACGGACGATGATAGATAATTATTGACCTCCCCTCATTTACAGATGAAATAAGTTTCATGGATCGTATGTTATAGTATGGTGTGGCTTCACATTCTCATTCAAAACTAGGTATTACTTCTTTGAAGAGATCACTGCCTCAGGACCTGTGAAATTCTTTGTAAATGATATTAGATGAGCAGCTTCGAACCGAAATTTATTAATTCCATAACTGCAACACAGGAATTCACTGCGCACTACAATTTTTATGCAAGACGTTGCACTACCATTACGTGTGCAATACCTTTTTCGGCAAACCTTCTAGAACGACTGAGTAATAAGTAGATCATCCCAAACGTCTTGCCCAGCTCGTTCACTTCATCGAATACCCTGGGACGTTTAAGATATGAGTTATTTAAAGAGTACGATTTATCAAAATTATATTGCAGACTCAGCTGTGTCAAAAGACAGAATTCCATAGAATATTTCTGCTATTCGTGCATATAAATTGCATCTTGCTTTTGAGTCTGCTCTACAGTGAATGTAACTTTTAGTATAGTTTAGTTACATTAAGGTCCCGTTTAGAAGCAGGACGATGGCTATTTTGGACGGTCCTCGCAATTTTGATTCTCGGTCAGATGACGAGACCTGAGCTGGCACTCCCTCTCCAAACTTCCGCACCACACCAAGGGTCCTAGGGGAGCAAAACCGTTTGGTCCGTTACTTAGGATTCAGCGTGCAGCAGGACCAATACACGACGGATCTACAGTGTAATCGGGTTTCGAACTTGGCAACCTCCGACTCAAAAGCCAAGACCTTACCATTAGGCCACCGCGACCTCATGTAATTTTTAGAGCAATGTGAAAGGTGGACATGTCGAATCATATATCGTCGCTTAACAAACAACACCACGTATCTCAATTTTTTGAAATTTCAAAGAGGGAGAAAATACTCAATTTTAAGCAAAGCAACCAATAACGAGCATTTCTGATTTTTTTAATATTTGCTATTAACATGCGACTGCATGCTCCTACCAGATGTGAAAAAAATTAGAAATATTCGTTAATAGTTGCGAAAAATTTAGCATTTTCTTCCCCTTTGAAATTTCAAAAAATTAAGATAAGTGATGTTGCTTGTGAAGCGACGATATGCAATCATATTATGAATGTGACATCTGAGAGTAATAAATTTATTACATGCGAATTTATAGTTTAAAGAAGAAATTTTTTTTCTTCTAGAATTGAACCGCTAACTCAAGGAAGTATATGTACAAAATGTGCTTGTCAACAAGCCTATAATTTTGATGCAGGATGTGCCTAAACACCTCCTGGTTATTTTCAATCACCCTGTACTTTTTGTATGGATGGCTCAAAAGAGAAATAGAAGACAAGGAACTAAAATTCTCTATTTTGTGAAAGTGCTAATGACCTTTAATTCAAGTTATCAAACTCTTTGTTTAACAGCCATTATGCATCCTCTCGACACATTTCATATTCAATCTGATAAAGACAATTAAATCTTCGGTTTGATTCTCTTTGCCGCAATGCTAATTAGGGTGGATCGAAAATTCAAAGTGTCGATAGAATAATCGGCGCAGGGTGCAAAAGTTGTCTTTTAAGTCTACAAGCATGCATGCAAAATTTTTTTCAACTTTGTTTTTTAGACTAATCCCTCTAATTTCCAGTCAACATCACCACTCAGGTCAATCATCTGAACTGATGGGCCTAGTCTATTAACTACGAGTGATTAAGTCAGACTCAAAGAAACATACTAAAAAAAAGATAAACTATTTATTTAACTCCAGAATTAAAAGTCATATCACTGAGTGACGAAATAAAATAGCAGTAGTATAACATTAGAGAGTTCCAGTATATATAGTAATGAATCTGCGTTGTTTGATTGCAAAGAGGTTCGTTAGGAGTGTCTGCGTAGAAGTAAGACAAAAAGGATCCGTAGACAACATGGTTCAAGTTGATGGATTGGCAATTTGGCTCTAGTAGTAATGGACGCCATAGTTTAATTTCTTCCGGGGACACAAGACACTTAAATATTTCCAGGAAAACGATATTTATGCAAATTTTTAATTAAAAATAAAAAAAATGCGTTAAAGAAACGATTTTGCAGGGGAAAACGTACAGGAGAGAATGAAAAATTATTTATTTATTATTATTAAATGAATAAAATTATTTTTGTTTATATAATATTATTCAGGGACACACAATTTCATTTTCTTCTTTTTTATATTTTATAATATAACACAATTTCACTTTATTTCGAATACAAAGATGAAATACGCCACAATCTCGAATTTTCCTAAACAAAAACTCATCGCTACTGGAGAAAATTGGGCAAAAGCGTTGTTTAATTCATCCCTCCCTTGATGTTTGAATGAATCAAAATCGTAAAAATGTCAATTTTTAACTATTTTTGGGGCGCTTGAGCAACCAGAAGATATGAATGAATTCGAATAATAATAAAACAAAAACGCAAACTAATATACCCAAAACAAAACTGTCTTACCCGCTGCTAAAGGGAAATTTAAAAAAAATTATATATAAATATCCAAAAAAATGCCATTTTTAACTATTTTTTGGGCACTGGAAGATATGAATGGATTTCAATAAAAAATATATCTAAACTAATATACCTAAGACACAACTTTCCCACCCCGCACCAAAAGTAATTTCGAAAAAAAAATTATAAATTTTTATAAAAATTTCAATATTTAACTATTTTTGGGGCACCGGCAGATATAAATGGAGTTCAATAAAAAAATTATATAAACTGATATACTTAAGACACAACTTTCCGACCCTGCGCCAAAAGTAATTGGCGGGGCGCTTCCCCCCCAAAAAAATCCTATACTTTTCGATCCACCCTACTGCTAATGTCAGTTGACACATTAACATGTACAGAAAGTTCTACTAAATGTTACATTATTAATGCTTTATTTATTTCTCTTTGAATTTCCGAGACATTCAAAAACTGAATATGTTTCCCCAAACATTATTATGTGCTTTTTTATTTTTTGTTGGAAGTAATATTTTACTTGTAGGAATATAATATTTTGATTGAAGAAAGAGACTCAGTGGCACCTAACTAGTAAAAAAGACAAAATAGCGTTCGACATTTGTATCATCTTAATAAATCCTGTTGTTATGTAAGTTAAAGTCCTCGGCTTCATGCCACATAATACTATCTATGAAAATTAAGTTTTTGAGTATAGTTATTGTATGCATTTAGAGAATAAAGGGATCAAAAACGCTACGGGTGGCTATTCTAAATTCTAGAAATTGTGCAATTTGAAATTTTATAATGCTGCTTTCTGTCAAGAATTTCATTCTTCTAATGACTTTGGAACACAAAATGCCAATTCAGTAGATTTTATTAAGATTTTACCCGTTGGAAAAGAACAATGATGCGAAAACAGGGGAATCCTCTATTTTTTCTAGCACTGCAATTTCTTCTATTTGGACAAAACTTACAAACGCTCTTAAATATCTTTTGACATGGCAGAATCAAACTTTTTCCAAAAAGTTTCTAGAAAATTACAGCTTTCTTATAAATAAAGTGGTAATGTAATCGATTGTAAAATGTAGATCATAAGATTGAAGACGTTTTTCAAATGCCACATAAGGAAAAAAATTACCTTTAGCGTCATTTTAAAAGCAGAGAGTTTATCTATTTACATGTGGAGACGACCCAATTTATGTGGAAAACATAAAATTTAGAAAATCTCCCACTGTGATGACTATTAAACAAATTTTTACATCTAATAAATTTTTTATGAAGTATTCTTTTATGACATAAAAAAGGGGTTAATATTGGAAATTTTGAAAATGCAGACAATCTCCAAATTTTTAGTATATGCTTATATCTTGTAAGATGATACCATGTTTCCATATATGATGAATGACGCAGAACAATTTTGGTGTGGTTATTTTTATTCCGCATCTGCACATTTCTATTTGTCAGTCACGATGTTTTAAGAGAATTATTTATAATTTTGCTTACTTTTCATCATTATTATATTTATTAAAAATAATGACATTATATTAACCCTTTCACGTTCACTACAGTTTTCGTTTTGAAGATTACTAAATTTATTTCAAAATAGAGTATAGAGTATGATGACATTATATTAACCCTTTCACGTTCACTACAGGTTTCGTCTTGAAGATTACTAAATTTATTTCAAAATAGAGTATTAGACATGAAGCTTATCATAACTATGTAAAGGAGAAAAATAGCATTTTTTTATTTTCAAGAAATTGGTGGTTTCACAGTGAAACTAATGAACGGTAATGAGCTATTTTTAATCCGAATAAGTTATCAACGAAATTCAATTTAAATTATGCATTTAATTTATAAATATGCGTGAGAATTCAGGATATTCAACCTTCAGAAAATTGAATATTACTTTGGAAAATTCAATTTAAAAAAATATCAATTTGTGCAAGAACCCTTATCATTTTGTTTCTCTTAGAGATCGAAAACAATTTAGTTCTTGCAATGCCGATATCTTTGTGAATACTAACGGTATTGAATTGGAATTTTTATATACGTTGACCGTGTATATCAGACTCTTAAGTTATGAAAGAAAGATTACGCTACGTTTGGCCCATGCGCATTAAAAAAATTCTCAATGTGTGATTTTACTGCGAAATCAAAGAACGGGAAAGGGTTAATGTATATTATTTTATTTTAATTAATTTATAATGTTTCTAGGCTTCTGGATCATTTTTTTACAAGTTTGCAGTCTGCCAGACGATAAACGAAATATTCAGAAATATATATCTTATCCATATATCGAAAATATGCATAAAACATTTAAAAACTCCAGAAAAACTCGTTTACAGCAGTGGAGTTTAAAGGTTAACTTAATTCCTATATCCTGAATAGGAGGGACTTCTATCTCTGAAATAACAGGATTTTCTAGCCTATGTTATTTCTTCATTGGTATGCACAAATTGGAATTAAATAAAACTGTATAAAAACATAGTAAAAGATTAGTAAAAGTACAGGGGGTTCCACGAAAATTTTGGGTTATATTCCTAAGTTAAAAGAATTCAGCTTAATTTATTACTTAAGTATATTTATTTCAAAATAAACAAAATTATATCTAGAGCACCAGTTTTTCTATTTCGAAATATTTCTTATAAATGGAATTTTTTCTAGTACCTTTGACACTTAAATTCAATTAAATTCCGTTCTCGTTCAGTGCAAGGAAATATGCCATGCATTTTGCGATAAAAAAACTTTTTTTTTCGGCGGTTAGGTTAAAATTAATGAAATATCGGACTCGTTCATTCCTCGGAACGTCATTATTGTTGAAATTTACCTATTGATTAGTAAAATGTTTATTATTTTAACAATTATTTGTCATATAAATAAAAATATTATAAGGTTAAAAATTTTATTTATTATGTTGTTAAGAATTTCTATTAATTTTAAAATTTTTTGTTTAAATCTTTAATTAAAAATTAATAAAACTAGTATCAATTGCGATTTTTTATTACGTTTCATTATTTGCATTAACTACTCTTTACAATAGTTATTTTTTTTAAATTGCTGGTATAATCAGTCCCAAGCGAACAAGCACGATTTCTGCTCTTGGCTGCATGCCTAATCATTTCGATTATTTAAATTTAGAATAATCTTTTATAAAAATCTCCAATGTGAGATTTAATTTGTTATTTGATTTTACTACTTTTTGAAAACCTAGTATACTATCAGAAAAATTTAAAATATCTCCTATTCTAACCTCCTTTTCCCCTATTTACAAGTGTTCTAAATCAAAGTCATAAATATTCATTTCGAGAGCGTTTAATTTACTCCTGTGGAAGGAAATATGGAATCGAAGCGAATGTAAAATTCTTATAATTAACGTTTTATCCCTACCTAAAGTACAGGCGAGTAACGTTTTATCCTCGGGTACAGTAGCTGCAAATGACTCTATCCATTAATAATTCTTTGTTATAATACTAGCCGCCATACACTTTGCTCAGCACTGCTCCTGCCAGTTCAGTACTTCGGAGCTCTTAGCCATACTTTTTTCAATTTTAAATATTTCATCAAGATCAGTGGAGCGGACAATAAAACCATAGTAGATTTCATATTCTTTGTAGAACAAGAAGATTCCTTTAAAATTATAAAATCTTTGAATAAACCCCATCGAGTTGCAAAGTTTTGTTCAACTTTCTCACGAATTTCTGAATGAAAGTCTTCTGATCCATAAATACAGAATGATATCTCCTTAAATTAACAGTTTCCATTACCTATACAATAGGTATTTACCAATACTTTTGATACGCCATTTTGATTTAAATGTAGGGATTATTGATGAAAACAAGAAGTCATCTCAAAATTAAAATGTTTGTTCCAGAAACAACTTCATTCGTTCATTTAACAATGCTGTATTCCATAAAAGTGTTTTTAACAACAACTAATTTTCTTGTTGCCAGTCTAGTAAAAGTAAATTTAGAAAAGAAACAAAATCGTTTACTATTGATGCTAAATTAAATTTTAACTAAAACAAAGATAATAATATTTATATAAAATCTTCTGTGCTATAAAAACTAAATTAAATGTATTTAAAAAAGATATTATATGAGTATTTTTTATAATATGGAAATGCTACAGAACTGTATACAAATGAAAACTACTATTTTAAATTTACTAAATAAAGCGGGGCATTCTGATTGTTTAGCTATTTTAAGGAAGTGACATAATAAATTGGCGAAATCGGCCTAGTTCTTGAAGCTCAGGAACTTCATACTATTTTGAAATATCTCTCGGCTATTTCTGTTAATATATTCCATTTATTTTGTAATATCTCTCGGTTATTTCTGTTAATATATTCCATTTTGCAATATCTCTCAAAAATGGAGGGTGATGGAGGACAGACGACCATTGATGACATATCTAGACGTCATAAGCCTACATGTGAAATAAACATTGTTGAAATTGGTAATGTGATTAGGGTTAATTATATGAAACTTTTTCCCCATATAGAATGTACAGTGGAGAAGGGTTTTCGATCTCTTTCAAAAATGCAGGGGGGGGGGGGGCACTACCCTATAAATGAAATTAAAGCGTCATAAGCTTTCAAATGAAATAAAAATTGTATAAATCCCTCCCTTGGTTGGGATTGGGGAACTTTGTCAATGTTTTCCCCATCGAGAATGAACAGTGGAGAAGTGTTTTTCGATTTCTCTCAAAACTGGAAGGTGCTGGCGGCAGAAGACCATTGATGACATATCCAGACATAGACGTCGTAAGCTTCCATATGAAATAAAAATTGTTGAAATCGGTCCAGTGGTTGGGG
>BGPR01001889.1:29792-60095 GCA_013235015.1 Araneus ventricosus | reverse complement strand
GATCTCTTAAGAGTTCCAGTTTTCAACCACTTGTCCATTATGAGAAATCAAACAATATCGAATTGAAGTCGCTCTAAATATAAGCACTTCAAATTGAGCACGCATAGCCTACAAACACCAATTCCATCAAATTGCACCCATAAAACACAAATTTGATTTATATGAACAGTCGTTATTCATTATGCATCCCAATCGAGCAATTAATGATGCCTGCGTTTAATCACGCTTTTAATAAAAACGTCAGAACAAGAATCTTTGAGAGGATTCCGGATTGTTCTCGATAAGCCTAAACTAGAAGAACAAAAATGAAAAGCATACCACACTGGCGCCTAGTGAAGCTACAGCTTTTGCGAATACACTGATGATTCATGCATAATCGGGGCTGGTGAAGACAAAATATCAAACATTTACAGGGTTTTCTTTTGTTTTCTTATTTCGAGAGTAGGTTTTAGACTAGCACAACTTTCACTTTTATTTTTCAAACGAACTTAGGAAAAGAAAATACTGTAACTTTTTTAATCCTTTATATTTTCTTGTGTCCGCCATTTTCTTGTTACCGACTTTGATTTCGCGTACCCCTAGGCGTACGCGTACCACAGCTTGAGAACCTCTGCCCTAGACATGCTCTCTCCAGATTCTGAAGTATCTGATGAGGACAAGTTGCTATCTGTCTAGTTTAGCAGATGTTTTTTTTAAACCCTGAATCAAGCTGACTCCACATATGAGTCAAATTGAATCAAAGTAATTGGTTCGTCACCCCGAAGGTCGTCAACAGAATTTTTTGCAACCAAACTGGGTAAAACAAAAGAAAAATCAAACTGGAATGCCGTGTTTGGTAAATGGTTCTTGAATTTTTACCGCTTATTGGTTCATGAGTGTTTACCTCTTATTGCAGCTTGTAAATGATGTGTGGACTATTTACCAATACAGGGTTTTTCCAAACAATTGCACCGATTTCAAATGGCTATAACTTGCTTATGAATTAAGGTGGGAGGAAAACCTTTGAACACAATGCAGAGGGAATCATAAGGTTTCGTTTGAGATAGTTATGATTGGTCTGTGTGGCTTCCCTCGTTCACACGGGTAACATTTATGCGGTAATCAGTTCACACCAGACACTGTAAAGCATGTTCGTAGCCATACATGAGTGTTCGATAGCCACATGCATGTTCTACATGTGCCTATCTAAATCTTCCGAAATTCCGGCTTGAGCCTCCATTTCATTGGGATATTTCATAATTTCTGCCTTAACACGGAAAGACAAACTGCATGTGCGCATAGAAAATGCTTTTCATGGCGGTAAAATGACTACTGCATGGATGTTACGTGTGAGATTAAGGAACTGCCCTGTGTAACTAAGGAAAGTCATATAGGACAATTTTACGTGTAAAATTAAGGAACTGCCCTATGTAACTAAGGGAAGTTATATAGAGCAATGTTACGTGTGAGATCAAGGAGCTGCCCTATGTAACTATGGGGAGTCATATAGGGCAGTTTTTACCCTTTAACACGCAAACAAACCTTTAAGCTTCCTTTCGCATTATGTTCAAAGGGGGGGTTTTTCTCCTTGTTTACAAAAAAATTTAAAGTCATTTGTAATCGGTGCAACTGTTTAAAAAAACCTATATAATTTTTAAAAAGATAAAAATTTATTCAAAAATGTATTTTGATAAGTAAAAGTTGTTTTTGTTCAGATTCTGAGCGCGCAAAATACGTGAACAGTTTGGATGAAATTTAGTCCATGTTTCCATGAAAGTATCACAGCAGCGACGTTTCCATTCCTGTGTTAAAAATCTTATAAGTATTGGAACATAATATCGCTATAAAATTACCAAAAGATGACTAGAGCTGCAAAATCAGTTCGGAATTACTTACCACTACTGCCCCCGCTGGTTCTGTTGGTGTCATACGGATTGCATGATTTCCCGTGTAGGAGGTTGTAACTTTCAAAGTGCATGCCCATCTCGGCACTATTGGTCGTTGCTATGACGATGTCCAGCCTTCTTCATGAGAGCAACGCTGGGCGAATCGTCTCCAGCTTTTAAATCGGCGAAAAGCTTCGACCCTCCTGTACAGCGAAGACCTGGAAAAATGCTCAATTATTAGCTATTTAATTAGTATATTAAATGGTTTCTTAATCTTTTAGCAGACGCGCCCTCTATACCAAGGCGAATGGTCTCGCGTATTTCCTAAATACGCTATTGCAAAATACTAATTTTTAAGAGGGCGATAACATTTTTTTATCAATTTTTAATTATTCAAATTAGGCTGTAATTGGGTAAGGTTAATAAGTACAATTATTTTGAACAATTTTTATTTTAAGGGAGTGGAAACAATGTAAAAATAAAACACAAAAACAATATAAAATGACCAAAGAATTAAAGAAATATCGTGAAAATAAAATAAATGAAATTTCCAATATGTCAACTGAAATATTTACATTTGAAATATAAAACTATAAGGAAAATATAGGAGTAAAAAAGCAATTGAAATTCAGATATAAAAGGAAGAAGTCAGTTTCATATTCATTTCATGCAACGGCCGTGCGCATCTCCGAAGTACAAATAATGTATTCGCAAAGTCCTATTAACGCCACGAATCCAAAAACGAAGACTAACAGTTCGTCGAAAGGAGCTCGAAGAATAGCCAATGTCATGCTTTCGTAGCATCCTCTGGTAAAAAGATATAAAACGAAATTCTTCTCTAGTGTATCTCTCACATACGAGATCATGCTGGAAGGTTAATCTGACAGATCCTAGCCCAAATGGGAATGTATAAATTTTCAATACCTTCTTTCTTCAGATTCTTAAATATAACTAACTTACTTTAACAATTACACTTTATATATTTACTTTAATTTTATTTGTTTAGTATTAAAAAGTTATAAAGAGGTGCCCAGTTGCTTATTTATTATCTTATTTGAGGCAACTGTGTACAAAGGATATTTGGGGGATCTTATTGCGCTTCTTAATGGAGAATACGTTTAATACTACGTAAGATTACAAATGTCTAAAAGAGTTATGTTTATTAACATACCTTGTATTGCTTTTGGCACACAGTTAAGTTGCTTAATGGTTTTACCTTCTCTATTTTATAACTTAATTAATTTTTATTATACTCAGGATATGGTCTTCAAAGAATATAACTAGAGTATATAAATCAGCCTAAAGAAAAAATAATAGCAAAATATATTATTTATGTGTCTATATGTTCCTGCTTTTTTGTGTTTCTAAAAATATTTCGCTACTTTACGGCTTCTGTTTTTGCCTTTTTTTTTACATAATTCCCATGTCTCTTCTCCCACTAAGGCTATAGACTGAAGCATTGAAAGTCCGATATGCAGGAATTCCACTCTAATCGTGTCCCAGTTGCTAATTTTTACAGCGTTGGTGACAAGCTTATACACTCATGCCCAAAAGTTAAGCATCATTTGTAAGACACAAAAAATTTGCAGTTAATATGAATACAGTGGTTTACAATCAGTTGTGGAGAGTCGTGGGTCATATAGTAGTCGGAGCTCATATTTTACAATGAAAATCTCGTCATGAGAACATTTAGGGAGGCAACCAGAACGTGACGAAGACGAAAAGGGATTTCGCCTCACTCCGCTTTGCAGAAATTTGATGATGAGTTGAAACTTTCATCAATGGTTGTGATTGATGTCCACAATATTTACATGCATTTTCGTAAAACTTTCATGAATATTCAGAAAGATATAAAGGTTTCTATAAAAAAATCCCAAATATTTCCGCATGTGTTTTGCTTACAACATGCAGAGTTTCCAACCAAATTGTACGAAACTTGACAATATGTTAAAGAATGGGGAACTTCAGCATTTTTTTTATTTTTTTAATCGATTGAAAATACTTCACATTGAACAATAACATTAAAAAAAATTGGGGGGGGGCAGTCTTGTTTTTTCATATTTGCAATCAAAGTTCACTTCTCAGATGTCGCGGGAAAAATGATCCATTTTGGCGCGAAGCGGGTCTGACGTCACATGTGCCCAAACAGGGGAGAATTCCCGTTCGCTTGCTATAGAGATTTTGCTTTTTTCTATATTTTCCGACTCCCGCTTTGGGTATAATAATGTCGGAAAGATACAAGTATTGCGTTGTTCCTAAATGTGTTAATACAACTATAACGGCACCCGATGAGTAATTTATCTAAATTATATATATTATAATTGTATATCACGAAGCACAGTTGAAAAACAGCCTTGAACTCGATATCCGTTTTGTTTTGAATATAAGTATAAGGTGAGATTTTAATTATCAATTTTAAAGCAAATAGTCAAATTTAATTAGTTTTTTACTTCTACTTGATTACATGGAATTTATATTTTAACCCTTTGAGGGGCGGTGGCACAGAAGCTGTCCCAACTTCTTTAAGATTTAAAAATATTTGCTCTTGTTATATTACTGCTTACATTATTTCCATGGATATTCAAATGTTTCTTATATTTTTTTAATTACCGTACCATTCAAAATTAATTAGAACATCTTAAATATAAGTTTAAATTCATGACTTTTTTAATGATGAAAATCATTTTCATTTTTAGGGCAAGAAAATAATTCACTGAATTTTTTATACAAAATAAATCATTTAGATTCAATGAGTCTATTCAGATCAAAATCAGTCTTCAAAAAGTCAATTTACTTATCAATTATTGCAATTGAAAAAAGCTAGATAAATTTATCTCACCGCACATCTAGGGTTTGTCGATTTGTATTTAGTCGCATTCAGTCGTGTTTGAATATTATTATAAATTTATATAGGTTTCTTCATATAAGCTATTTTTACCGGATTTTTTTAAATTAATTAATATTAACTAATATCTTAAAATTAATACTTGTACAGAGAAAATAATTTATATTCTTCATAAAAGAGTAATATAAAACTATATAAAATAAAATTAATTTTTCAAAGGCACACGTGTATTTAAAAAAAATTCAGTACTTGAATTTATTTTGAGTGGAATTTCTGAAATAAGTATATTCCCGGAGGATTTTTTTATTTGGTGGGGTGTGTTTCTTTTTGTAGGTATACGAAATTTCACAGATCCTGCAAAATCAGGTTCTTAGTTTTTCATTCTTTCTTGTGCGACAGAAATCGCAACGTCATCTTGGAATGTTGGAGGGTCCCCCCCCCCTTTTATTGCTGCCTGATACTTTTGAAAACCTACCCGCTTTTCTTAAGGCTAACTCTATTGCCATATAGTATAGAGATTTGTTCCGGTTACTGAATGCATTCAAGGGAAGGTACGAACATGAGATAATTTACGAGGCGGCGTTTTGTGCCCAGTTTCTTTGCCATCATTATAGAATAAATCCTTGGCAAATTATCCGATTTACCTTGTACAAAACCAATATCCATTATGAAATTAAAAGTTAAATAGTAGAAAAGCCAAAAACTTCTCTTCTAAAATGTAAGCTAGTACAAACGCCCTAAATCAAAACATGGTACAAAAGTAGTGAAAGAGAAGTATGCGAAGAAAGGCACATGTGACGTCAAAATCGACTCGGCCAATGAGTGCTTTTAGGATTGCATTATCATTACTGCTATTTCAGTGCATCTTTAGCCCTCAATATTTAAATAAATAAATTTTTATTTAAAATTTCACTCGCATATTTGAAATTAGGATGATTTTTTCTATAAATAAGGATTGCTTTCACTCGCTTTTAAAAATTGCTGAAGTTCCCATTGTATTAAAATTTGAAGTAAATACATTGAATGTTAGCGAAAGTCTGGGCATTTGTAGTAAAATAATATTTTACTGCGCATGTGCGAAACGTAGAGCAATTTTTCTTTTGTAATTTGGAATCCAGATATACAGGGCAGCCAGCTTATATAAAAATTCCATTTCGCTACTTTTAGTATTCAGAAAGATATCGTCATTGCAAGACCTGAATTGCTTTTATTCTCTAATGGAAACAAAATGATGAGGGTTTTTTTACAAATTGATATTTTTAAACTTGATTCTTCGTACAGTAACACTGAATTGTATGAAAGTTGAACATCCTGAATACTCATATATTCTTATAAATTAAATACATAATTTAAATTGCAGTTCGACGACTGCTATTCGAAGGTTTAAGTTTAAAAAATATCTATTTGTGAAAAAACCTTCATCATTTTATTTCTCTTCGAGAACAAAACACATTCAGCTCTTGCAATGCCGATATCTTTCTGAATACTAAAGGTAGCGAAATGGAATTTTTATATAAGCTGCCCTATATATCTGGCTTCCAAATTATAAAAGAAAATTTGCTCTACGTTTCGCACATGAGCAGTGAAATATTATTTTATTACAAATGCTCAGACTTTTGCTAACATTTAATGTATTTACTTCAAATTTCAGTATAATGCTTCTTTAACATAGTGTTTTGTATTCTGTAAGTTTCGTACAATTTGGTTGAAAACTCTGCATGTTGTAAGCAAAACACATGCGGAAATATTTGGGATTTTTTATAGAAACCTTTATAGCTTTCCGAATATTCATGAAAGTTTTACGCAAATGCATGTAAATATTGTGCACATCAATCACAACCATTGATGAAAGTTTCAACTCATTATCACCTTCCTGTGAAGAGGAGTGAGGAGAAATCCTTTTTCGTCTTCATCACTTTCTAGTTGCCTCTCTAAATGCTCACGTGACGAGATTTCCACTGTAAAATGTGAGCTCCAACTACTATACGTCCCACGACTCTCCACAACTGATTGCGAACCACTATATTTATATTAATTCTAGATTTTTCTCATCTTACGAAGGTTGCTTAATTTTTGGACATGAGTGTACTCCTAATTGGAAAAATACTTTGAAGATGTGAAGAATTATATCTAAAGTTGTTTCAGCCAATAATAGTATTGCCGAAAAAACTACGAAGTATGGCTTATTATGCCGTCCCAAGGTCCTGTTAGTCATATTAAGTAAAATAATCTTGGCACAATAACATTTTAAACTTTCAATACCATTCTTCTGCGACTAAAACTGACTGAGTTATGAAGCTTTGAAATTCAATATTTTGAACCAATCCACGCATGCTTCAAGCAAGCACTACGCGTTGATTGGAGTATATTCCCCGAGGCAACCATTGAAATGGTCTAAAATAGTGATATTCAAAGCTTCATAGCTCGGTTAGTTATAGTCTCAGAAGAGTGGAACTAATTTTATTTGAAATGCCAGTGTGTCAAGAATATTTTATTAAATACGATTTTCCAAAATTGCAACAAACCGACTGAACAAAGCCACAAAAATACTGAAGCAAAATAAAATAAGAATCCGGCAGGCAGACGTAATCAAGAGACACCCTCTCAAGGAATCAAAATGTGATTTTTGTCTGTGCGGGATCTGACAAATGTCCAATATTTTGACCCCTTGTGCAAAGGGGTGACCCTTGGTGACGTCCCCATGCCGGATTCTTATTTTGCTTTGCTTCATTCTTTTTGTCGGTTTGTTGTATTTTTGTTGAATTATTATAATTGTTTTCTGGGACGCCGCTGCATTTTGCACGCACCAGATACAATGTGTCTAGATTAATTTTCATTTGTATTTCTAAGAATGTAATTTCTACGTGTTATTACCGTTCTCAAGTTTTGAATTACTAAATATGGCTAATAGGACCGGGGGAGGACTGTATAAAAAATTAAACTTTGTACTTTTTTCAGCAGTATATTTATTGACTCAAACAACAAAATATAATTTTATATGTCATTTAAAGCATTTTTCCAACTGGATGTGCATTCCTATCTCTGTTGGATTAGAAATTAGCTACTGCGCTACGATTAGAGTGAACACCCTGGATAAGTTGCATTTCGAGACTACAGTGACGAAAACAGCAAGGAAAATTTATATTCTAAATTAATGAAGTTAAAAGTTCGGTGTAAAGAAATTAGTTGCTTTAAATTGCCTTCACTTCTTCTCTTTCTCTCGTTTTAAATAGCTGAAATCATATGATCAAGTAGTTATTGTCCAATTATCGCGCTCAGGCATCGAAACCCGATCCGAGCTCAAGGTCATGCGTGACAGCCGACAGCGAAACTGACTACACAGAGTTAATTGATACAATGCTCCAAAGTAGTCAGACGAGTGGTGTTTTCTGTTTCGCTTATTGTTAGTTTATCTGCTTTCTTCGAATTTTACTTTCGTAATAATGTTGCATCATTTTGTTCTTGTTGTGCTCGGAAGATGGGATTCGAAATTCAACGTAAACAGGAAGAATGTGAGCTGCTAGCTCATGCGCTGCCACGTGCGGCATTTTCCGTAAACATTAATTAGAATCAGCAATGCAATAAGAAACCAAATTCCATGTCATGGCTATTCACTATCTAAAACTCCCTTTATATGCGAATGATTTTTTCGTTCAAAATCGAACCACTCCGATCTGTCACTCAGCAAACTACTTATAAGTTAATAAATTTTGGGAAAAAGCAGTACATTAAAACTTCGAGTTATCGTCACTTGTTTAACCATCGTAGTCAAAATTACGTTTAATGTAGTATGTAATGATTTAAATTTTTAATCTCCTTTAATTATTTTTATCGATACTTTGTTTAATTACTTCTACTTCAACTGTATAACCACACTACTGTAACTCCCAGTCACGAGTCTTTTCCGGAGAGTCCATATATAATCTCCTCAGAGGAAAGATTCTTCTTCCTCTGAGATAATCTCTGATCATTTTTAACTTCCCCTTTTTTTCTGCTTTTAACTGCAGCGACGACGCACGGTGGGCGTTGTTCGCAAAGGTGATCGTGGATTGGACTTTTCAATATAATTTAAGATGCTAAATTGAGTTTATCGCCTTCATGTAAAATAATGTTCCTGAAATAAAGAAGAATTTAACTTAATCATCTGTGGATGTCTTTTAAAAAAGCCTCGACAAGCCCTGAAATTTTGATGTAATTTCATGTATGTATTATTCACTTTTAAAGAATTTTTTTTTGGCCCCATGATACCAGTGAAATCAGATTACTGTACAAAAGTGTTAGGAGATTTCTTTTATTCGTCTATTCGTTTATCCGTGACAGTCTTGGTTCTTACGGTAACGGTTAATCGAGGTTTTATTGTATTTCTTTTTTCACTTTCTGGTAGACGAAGTATAGAACGTATCGTAATCGGAAAAAAATTTCGACGTTGATGTTAAAATTTTTTTACGAAACTCCACATTTTAGACCTCCTTGAATCAGAAAGAAAACCATTTTTTAGAATTACGGTAAAACTTCGATTAATCGTCACCGTTCGGACCAGGACTGAGACGGATAACTGAATAGACGGATAAAAGAAATCCCCTAAAACGTATGTACAGCCAGGAGTGGCGTTAGTGTCTGCACTGTTAGTGTAAAGTGTGACACTTTGTGACAAAGAGGGGAGGAGGTCAAAAATATTGAAAAAAAGTGTGACATCATTTATGGACAGCCCCTTACTCCTCCTCCCCCACACGGGGGATTTCGAGTTTCATTTCTAGCCTCGATGCGAGTTCCCAATATAGGCAGATCCTTTGTTCTCCCACTGCCCTCCGAACCAGGTCCTAAATTGGAATCAGCGGATGGAATTTTGGATTTTGAGTTTTTCGGAATTCCACCACTTCCAATCCATTTGCTCCAGATTTCATAGGTTTATAACACTGACGAAAAGTTTTTCCTTCGCGTATTCCAAAAATTCCAGATTGGAACAGCGGTGAATTCCCGCTTAATAGCCAACACCGGCAACTGTCCAACCCCTCCCGAAGGAGGTAAAATAGACCAACACCATTATTGTACCCGAGGAGAAAAGAGACCCTGCTTACTTATCCAGCGGTTTCTCATCCATGAACTCGTGGTGCCTCCGGGGGTACCACGATCAAAAGATAAACAAGCTAAGAGAAGGAAATTGTATATATGTGGTATTGATATCCAAATTGCAGATTTCTATCAAGTTGTCGATGAAATCCGATGATGGCGAGTCCGTCTGCCTTTCTCTGCATGTACACTCGAAGACGATAACGCAAAAATGCTATTAAGATAGATGGATGAAATTTCGCTCATGGTTTTATCACCAGAAATGTAGACCTGCGTCACATTTTGAACTGAATCCGACGAAGGGTTAACTGTCTCTTGGTTTGTCTATTTGTGTGAGTGTTCGAAAGTAATAACTGAAAACCGCAACAAGCTGAAGAGATGAATTTTAGTATGTGTTCATTTCACCAAATTCAAATGTTGGAATAGACTGTCTGTCTGCTCGTGCGTAATTGAATACATTGATTAACTCAAAAACGCAAATAGGTAGGTATTGAAATTCAGTAATTTTAAAATTTGGTTGGGTCTTGACATTCGAATTGTAGAGTTGCCTCAAATTTTGGATCATACTGGGCAACGGAAAAATGTACAGTTCCAAAATGTACGCTCGATTCTGGTAACTATGAGATGCAACTAAGCACTTAGCTCACCATATCGATCAAGTCGAAGGAAAACCAGCGGGAGTGGCCTTGCCGAAACTTTCTCGCATACGACCAATAATGTGGGGCAGGTAAACACCCAGTGGGTAGGTAAATATTTTGGGGATATTCACCCAAGGCCTGGTTATTTTGAGAAAAAAAATTATGAATAGTGATTGACAATGAAACGTATAAAATTTATGAATTCCCCAAAACTTAATATTTTGCAAAAAAAAAAAAAAAATTGAGCATATTTGCAATTTTTACGCTCGCTGAGGTACCCCAGCTTTATTTGACGTTTTTGAGTACGAAATCTTACTATAAATATCACACAAGATTTCACCATACCTCTAGTTAATCACAGGCGTCCATCTGGAGAATATAAGAACGAAGTTTCGTTTTAAGGGTTTGCCATAATTTCCGCTCGCTACAATTTCCTCCGTAGACCGCCAAGGTCAAAAGCCAACCATACTAACTTAAGTAAAATAAGCGAAACGTTCGCCAACACACAGTCACTATGTGCATTTTGAACCAAATATGCAATTTAAACAACTTTTTTTAACGGATTGAAACGAAGATTGGACAAAAATATACAATTAATGTTAAAAGGCCACATACCATATCTAAGTCATTATCTTAAAGAGTTATTGTGTTCACAAGTTTGCAATTATACAGACAGACAGTCAACACTTTGACAGATTTGGTCCAAAATTTTACACGGACCTACATTCATGATGGTAAAACTGTGTACCAAATGTTATTCATCTAACTATTCAGATTTTTGAGTTATAGTGTTCACATGAAGGAGGATAGACATGCAGACTATGACGGATTTTGTTCAAAATCTTAAAGAAACCTACAAATGATGTGTCAAGATCACATACCGAATTTCATCCCCGTAGCTCTAATAGTTTTCGAGTTATCGTGTTCACAGACAGACATAATTCCGAAATTGTGTTTTTCGGACTCAGGGAGGTCTAAAAAGAGGAGATACGTCAAAATCTCGAATTCGAATTTTTTGACGCTTACAATACTTTCTCTTTGTATGATTCGTATACGAGAAAGTAAAAAAACCCAGCTGGTTTTCGCATTATTTTGCAAAGCGACTGCATCTGGAAAAAATTTTTTGGGTGGGTTGGTTCTTTATTGTATAACAACGGATAATTTCAATTAAATGCTTTTCAACGCTTTGCCTCAAACATAAGTTGTTGACGTTATTAAGAGGAAAAACATTTTTAATAGCATTTGTCATTACTTAATGGCAGAAAAATTGCCTTTCAGTGTATACAAAAAATTTCCTGTTGTACATATAAAAAAATATTCCTATTACAGATATGCCTGCACATTTTATTTAAAAAATCGCCTGATTTTCCCCTCTTTTTCGGGAGGAAAGTTTTTTTGCTAAGTCATCATATTACTAATATATAGCTTGTATCTGTCTCTCGGTAACGCTCTAACGTCACCAACAATAAAACTCGCGCCATAGCACTGCGAGACGTTAAACAGCATTATTTCATTGTTAGAGAACCTGAATTTCAGTAATTTTAAATTTAAAAGAGTAATTGTCATTGTAATTTCAAATTTAATAACTCTAAAATAGTGAAATAAAATTTGCTATCGATTGATATAAAATTTATCTCGCTATCATATATTTCAAATTAATTTCCGTTTTTTAATAGAAAGTAGTAAATTACGTCAGTGGTATATCATGCGCGTGATATAGTTTGAACCCCACGATGCATCTAATTATTTACTGCAATCGTGATGATATAATTTCATAATATTTTTGGCAACGTTTGACAAGCAGAGAAGTGCTCTGTTTTAATTAGAATTTCGAAAAAGAATTCCTTTGAAATTTTAACTTACGTTTGACAAGCTGGGAATTTCATGTTTATTGGTTATTTCATGGTTATAAAAAAATTGTTAAACAACGAAAAATACATCGCACTGAATGTTGCTTACCAAGAGGTTTTTTGAATAAAGAAATATGTAAATAAAAAAAACATATCCTGTCATAAAACATATGTTTATTTTATTTGTTTTCAATCAATGTTAAACATTTCTCTCCCATATATACCTATTTAAACAAGTTAAATTTGAGGGGAAATCTCTCGAATGAAGAGGCAATTTGCACCCGTCATTGCATGACGGGTAATTTTCTAGTTAGACATAATATATGAGACATATATGTGCTATTACGTGACTTCCTTTTTAATTGTGTTGTTCGAATTTTTAAATGAAAATGTAATGAAATTAATAAAAGAATCAACAATGAATTTAATAATAATAAATTTAAGGAAAGAATAGAATTGAAAGCTTTTAATCAATGAAGATGAAGTAATTAATTTGGTATACTGGAGGTCATTTCCCGATTATTAAACAGCTGAAAAGAAAAGATATATTTCCTTCTATCTGACATCGCTCACATATACGGGGGCACAGGCCATCTTTAATACTTATACAAAGCTAATCATCAGATTCACTTCGTTCATGACAAAAGGAAAAATATGAATGACTAGCTCCTCGAATTGTGAAATTGGGTCAGGGCTACCTTCAGATGCCAGCCTGAAACTCAGAAGCCATCGCTATCCATCCTCATATTTGAGGTGATCCCAATATAGAGAGTTTAAATAGCATTAAGAAATCAACGAAATAAATATGTAAGGAAGCGGATTCGCTTAACATATCTTCTAAAGAAACATTTTAATTCAAAAACATGTTCGTTCACATATGAAATCAAAAAATAAATTTTCACTTTAACAATCGTAAAAAATTAGAAGAAAAATGGGGAAAAAATCCAAAATCACAAAAATGCTCAGTACTTCTAGCGATTATCGATTGAAAGTGAAAATTCTCTTAATTTTCGGTACCAATGGATTATAAAACTTTTCTTCTTTTCCGGAAAAAAACGCTTTCCTTTACATATAACTTCAAAAATTTAATCTTAATTTTATCATTCGCAAAATGTGAAAAAAATATTACAAAATCGCAAGAATGACCAGCAGTTTTGGAGATTGGTAATCAAAAGCGAAATTTTTTTCTTATTTTTGGACACCAATGAATTGCGAAACTAACATCCTTTTCTATGAAATGGATGCCTTAATTTTCGTTCATTAGGACTTCACTTACATTCGATCAAATAATGATATGCACAAAAAGTCAGACTGACGTCTTAATTTTCGAAATTCTGTTTTGAAAGAAGTATAAATTCTATATGCCCATAAAAAAATCAAGTTGTCACGTGTATAAGGAAATTTAATTGCCTTTCGGATGAATGATTTTCGCGTCAAAATTCTACTTCTTTATTATCATTTGTTTTAATATTTAGATCTTGTTTCTTTCAAAGTCTCAGAAGGTACAAAAATAGTATACAGAATTTCCTCGGAGAACTAAATTACATTTCCTTAAACCACAAAAAGAAAAAGCAAATATTCTTAATGCTGTAACAAAGGATTATTTCTGGGTGATAATTAATTACACTTTAGTTTAGATCATATTCGGTTTGATAAAAACAGTTTGCGCTCGCAGCAAATATATTGCACGAAAAAGAAAGTATTCTGCTTGAATTAAATTTAGTCTAAATCGAAATGAAAAATATTTCAAAACGGAACAAATCTGATGCATGTTAGTGAAAAAATATATCACTCGATTAATTACTTTCCACTATAAAAAGGATACTTTCCCCACTTAGAGTGTATTGTTGCGTGTATGACCTCTTTTTGCATCTTTCAGACCGAACTTTTCAAACTATTTTTTGCCCTATTCACGTGATTAGCTATAGAATTTGTGACCTCGTGATTGATTTTATTAAAATTGTTAACAAAAGTTGTAAGTTGTAAAAAGTAGAACTTTTTTAATGCATTTTTCTTTTTTTAGATTAAAGTCAGAAAAAATAGAGATTTTCGAATTATGTTTCCAGGTACCAAGAGTGTGTAATTTGAACCGAAATGAAATCGTATATTCCCCGTTATTTTTTTTTATTTTATTTTTATAGTTATTTTTTGGAGCGATCTGTAGGAAGAACTAAAATAAGAGGAAACTTTTATTTCATGAGACCTGCAAGATCATGAACAAACATTAAGATCATGTGCAAGCCTATTACACTAACATAATACAACCTCGCAGAGATCCATACTGATAAACATCGTTGGTGTTTATCCCCTTTCTAAGAAAAGATCTGAAAGTATCTTTTCCGAAGACACGTTTTCCCTTTCCTCTTCCTCCTTCTTCAATTTCAGCATTCATCTAGAGGAGAATTTGCATTGGCAATGAATAAATTTCATTGTCAAGCACTTTCACTGAAGTTGATCTCTGAACTGATGAAGAAGAAGCTGTTTTAGCTCATGGACAAATTTAAGTAATGCCAATTTGGAATGAAAACACTCGATTGATATCTAACACTGAAGTGATTTATCATTGAAGAACGTGTTAGAACCAACGACAGATTTCTCTCCTCGATATACACCTACAATACGACTTGTTTTGTGTTCAGCTTCTTCAAAATATTATGAAATCAGGAGTTCCCATTTTGTTAGCATTAGTTAATATTCCTCCTCATTTGGACAGTAAACTGTACACTCCATTCTTAGAAGAGTATTTTCTGTCATCACAGCCAGAGGAGGTTCAACACGATTAGACTGAGTAGTAGGATGCTCCTAATGTTTTGGTACCTCAGGGTCCAACACCATTATATTTTACGGTTGAATGAAGTAAATTATCAGATTTTGAAGCAAGATTCTATAGTGTCATTCTGGTGCGATCCCTTGAACGAATACTAATAAGGTTTTGCTCTATAAAATATTTTGAGTGTGTCAATATTGATATCTTCGTCTCCCAACAAAAAACTCGTATTAATATCTATCCGAAGTAGATGTTTGAAGTTGCAAATATGTATCAGGACTCAACAGAAAGGAGTGAGTCCGCTGAATTTCGATCGGCGATGCCTAGATTGGATCGCTATCATAACTTCAATTCTATTAAATGTTCGGATTGCTTGTAGCGTTAGTTTTCATTAATTATATATTCTAACGAAAGACTAAATACCCTTACCATGTTTTAAGGTACGTAACTAGGGAAATATATTATTATATTCTCAGATATGAAATTTGTTATCTACAATTTATTATAATAAATTCATTAAAATAATTTAAAGATAACGTTAGAGTTATTTTTGTTGTCCAAAAGTTGCCTTGATTGAAAAGATGCCTAACACTAATAGACTGTTGCCTGTTTGGGCACAAACAATTGCCTAAATCAGAATTTTGAAACAATGGGATTATTACCTTCAGCTACAGGAATAGCTCATAAGCAATTATCACGACTAGAAGGCCTCATAAATTGGAAATAAAGCATGCCAAAGCAAAAAATAAAAGGGCGTCAAAGCCATCAATTCTTGGAACAAAAAGTATCATCTATGAGTACATAAGGAAAAAGTAATACAGTGCCGAAAATATCATACTTGAATTCATGCGTTGTATGCTGGTATGAATTTGAGAATAAAAAAAGTGCTTTAATTGTGCTTAAAGTAATTGGTGGTTCGATCTGGAAAACCAGTGGTCCAACTTAGACTTCCTTAATTCAAGCGATGATACAATTTTTGAAAGATATTTTTTTCCTTTAACCCTTTTGCGTTTATTGGTTTAGCAGTGAAACCACAGATTGAGCACTTTTTTACTGCGCATGGGAGAAACGTAGTGTAATTTTTTTTTTGATAACTTAAGGGCCAGATATATAGATCAACTTATATAAAAATTCCAGTTCAATACCGTTAGTATTCAGAAAGATATCGGCATTGCGACAGTTAAATTGCTTTCGATGTCTAAGAGAAACAAAATGATGAGGGTTCTTGCAAAAATTGATATTTTTTTTAAATTGAATCTTCCGAAGTAATATTGAATTTTATGACAGTTGAATATCCTGAATACTCATGTATACTTAAAAATTAAATACATTATTTAATTGCATTTAGATGATAACTTATTCGGAGGGAAAATAGCCTCTTTACCGTTCACTGGTTTCATTGTGAAACCACAAATTTCTTGAAAATAAAAAATGCCATTTTTTTCTTTTACATATTTATGATCAGAGCTACATGTCTAATACTCATTTTTGAAATAAATTTAGTAATTTTCAAAGCGAAACATGTGGTGACCTTGAAAGGGTTTAAGTGTATTCATAAAAGGTTAATTATATTGTTCTGAAAATAAACAGATTACAATAAAATTCTACTACTTGTTTTTAATCAAAATTGCTTATCTATTACTGTACATTATAAAATGGCCAAGTAGTCCAAACTCGACAACCTTTCCCAATAATATTTTATTGAATTCTCATGTAAGAATTTTTTTTAATTATCTCCGCTGTCATTCCTTTAAGAAGTATTGAAACTGTTAGGCTGAAGAGGGCAAGGCAAAAGGTCACAGCGAAAAGATAGAAAAATCATTATAGTGCGTAATTACAGGTAATGACGTCTGTTTTCAGACTCGCGCTTTGTTTTACTATAAATATTTACGTTCAGAGGGAAGCGCAAAAGAAAATTCTCGAAGAATCAGTTGCAGCTGCTCTATCATACAAAAACTTACTTTTTGATATTAACTTCGAAAGCTTGATTATACTATGCAGTCAAGCCTCCAATCTATGTATTTAATTCGTTCCTGAAGATCATTGGAAAACCGAAACTATTTTCCCACATAGGTAGGCTTGCCACAATTGCCAAGCATTGATACGGGACGTTTAGGTGCTAAACAAATAAAATAAGAAAAAAGGGGAGGTAATGATTTAATTTACTCTGATAAAAAATGAGTAAAGTTTAAGCAATCTAGCAAAATGAACACGTAGAATAATAAAAAAAAAGTTGTAATGCTAATCCTTTCGAGCCCAGTAGCAATTTAAAGTTGATTTTAATTTTTTAATTTTATCATTTTCTTCTTTGAAATAATTATAAAATTGGGCGTAGGTCATTTTATAATTATAATGACAAATCAAAATCGTTTCAGTTGTCTCCACTGACAACCTGTTTCTTTCGTCCGATCATTAAGTCGATATTAGGGAAAATATTCTCTCCACATTTGCGTTGTGGGCTGGAATGGCAAATACGTATTCAGATAGCTTTATCAGACATGACTTCTGATCAGTATACTTTGTATCTGCAAAAAACTTCAGCCATTTCTCTTCCATACTCAATTTAATAGTTGCTTAGCAGTTTTGGTTGGTATTATTTTTCTCTAAATAATCTTTTAGATATAGAAACTGGTTGAATAGAATCTCAGCGTTGCCAGTATCGAGAAAACGGGACAAATAGTAATACGGGAGTGAGAAGTGAAATAAGGTGACAGTCCAGTATATACGGGCTGCATGGCAACCTTACCATAGGAATTAATATAAAACAGATTAATCCGTTTTTGCGCTCCAGATGATTGCTCAGTTACAGTTTTACACTAGATCTTTGAGCACAAGTTCTCAACACAAAATTAATGGAAACCGTTAAATCTGAAACCGAAAATAGAAACTTTCAATTTTCGCTTTGGAAATTTCTTTACAAACCAAATTGTTTGCGGGATGAGAGATGTTTATGAACCGAGTTGTAATTGTATTCCAGACTTTGCTTTTGTCAGTGACCAGTCAAGTTGGAAGAACGAGGAAAGCTACGAAGTGTATCAGTATGCTAAGGCAAACAGTCCTGAATATGATCCTAACGAATTTAAAAGTAGAGTAAAATCTCTTCATGCGTCGTTCAAGTACCTCTCCAAAACAGCTTACTTACGGGAAAGTAATGGCGAATATTGGCTTAAAATGAGATAAACTACTTAATTTAGATATACGATGTAACTGCAAAAATATACTTTTTAAAGAGATTTCCTATTCATTTTACTATATTATTATGTCTCTTATTTCAGAAATTCTAAAAAAAATTTAAAATTTTTTTAAATTTTAAAAATTCAGACATTTTAATAATTAAATAACAGATAATGATATTAACAACGTGTTTTTTAAAATTTTGTTTTTCAGTAGCTCTGTTTGAGTATCCATATGTAATTATTTCTTCTAACTTGAATTTTTAACACAGAACATACAACAAAATGTGATTCTCATTATCACGATGTTTTAGAATATTTTATTACAATAGAAATTAAAATGGTTATTTTTATTGTTATAGCCCTCTTTAATTTTTCTTTCCATTTTGGGAAATTTGAATGGAAATGCTCAAATTTTAATTTTGTTTCGAAAACATTCTATTAATTTCGATTGTCGCGACGTTTCATTCATTTTGTATTCTAATTAAATCACTCAAAAATGAATCTATATTCTTAAATATTTTTTCCCTTGTGGTTTTAAACGAGGCCTTATCGGATACCTGCAACATCATAGAACATTCTTTAAACTATGAAATAAATGGAACGAATCGGGTCCAAACGAAAACGACGTAACGAGCGAAGTGTCATTGAATTTGAAAATAAAATTTAGTTTTAGACACCGATAGTTGAAATCGTCACTGGTACTTCCTTATTATAGCGACTCCCGTAAGCAATCGCCAAATATTCATCAAAGCATATTCATAGCTGTGATCTGCTTGGCGTAATCTGAGTTTCACCAATAAGTTCGGGTATCGCTATAATAAGGAAGCACCTCGCCATGGAAACTACAAAAGGTCGTTCATCAAAAATTCTGTTTGAAATCTACTAGTCGGTACCCTTTCATATCGCCAACAGTTGGCGAGTCGCCAATGCCAAAGAACAAAATGGCTGCTAAGGTAAACAATGAAATGAGGCTGTCTTTAACCGCTTAACTTAACAGCCCGAGAATACTCGTGCATCGAATTATCGAAATTTTAGTCTTATAAACTAAAATTGAATCATTAATTAGCTTTATAATTTGACACAAAAAATATGTAGGATCCATAAACATCTTAAGTATCCTATGCCTTCTTAGATGAATGAAAACGACAGCCCCTTTCCAGAACAGGAGGGGTCATCTTATTAGATAGCAAAGAAAACTATACAGTTAAGTGGTTAAAGATTAACTGCTTAAGGTTTAAGCGAATTTTCATTTTTACCAGACAATTCATAGATTGTTTTTTTAATTTTATATTTAACTTTCAGAGGTCGTTTTAGTTTTATTTATCACTAGCCGCCATCGGCGACCAGCTTGAACGCCAGAAATAAAATTTCAACTGAATTACTTAAAAATAATTTTATATTCATGGTACCCTTAAAAAGGAGTTTTAAACTTCAAATTGTATACACATTTAACCCTTGTTCATTTCGTAGCCTTGCACTCTTTTTCTGTTACTTGTCTACATTAACGTAAAATACGCAGTTCATTTTAACATTACAATGGCATGGCGCATTTTGCGTCCAGAAGAATGCTAGTTGGATTAAAACACGCTGATGAAAAGAATTAAAACATAGCAACGATAATCTTTCAGTTTACTGGATTATTTCATTATATACTACATATCTTCTTTTGCAGATTTCACAAAAATGTGATCAAATAAAAGAAGAAAGTAAAATCCAGAAAGATATTATCTTAGCTTTCAACAATGGTAGAGAAACACACAATTAAATGTTTGTTTAAACAATGAAAACGGTTTGAAATGCGTTGCAACAAAGAAAATTATTGTTGTAAATTATGACAAAAATATTTTTAAAAGGTTGTTAAAATTAGAAAAAATCGTACGGCAACTTAATTGATATAATTTAAAAGGTAATTTTTTACTCTTTCAGATGGGGTAAAAATGTTTTTTGAGCTGTAATATTTTTGGAAGTTATTGAGGAAAAACGCCGAAATTTCGCCTAATTTTTAATTAATTAAAATTTCAAAAAAGGGCTCAGAGGTGCACATTCCCACCCTCCAAAGAATGCTCGTGTCAAATTTCGTAGCTGCGTGTACTAGTGGTCTGACCTGCAGAGGACCAACATACAGTCACACACACACACATTCTCCTTTATTATTGGTAGAGATATCATATACATTAGCGGCCATCTTGCCTTTTGTCATTGGCGACGTGGCATCGGTTGGCGATATGAAGGAGTACCGACTAGTGGGTTTCAACCAATTGCATTTTTAGTGACGATATCCTGTGTAATTAAACGAAGACATTTAAACTAAAATGTGCTCATTTTTATCTCTCTTCTCTCCAGCTATATATTTCATCCAGTTTTAGAAATACGCATTGCTTCAACTGTCTGTGATGTGTTCACTCGCAGTTTTAACTTTAGTTATCAGTGACAACAGGCATTCTACAAAGTACCGATTTTTACACGAAGCAACTGTAAAGCACTATTCGCCAAATCTTCCATTGAGAGTGCTCGTACTCACCTTTAACTAAAAGAAGGACTTTCACAGAGAAAGGAACGCCTAATAGAGGTTTCGTGTCTGCTAGCTGTTCTTTGGTGTATTGGCCTGAGGCAATGAGTGAATCTACCTTCCTCGCTTCTTCCATGGCATCTAGGAAGCAACAATCTACCGTTGCATTGATGTAAGGTTCAACTTCGAGGATTCTGTTTATGTACGCCTGGACAACATCAACACACTTGAGCTGAAATAAATGATGAAAATTCTGTGTAGTAAAGATCAACACGAGGTTGTTTTCATGCATATACAGGTTGTTATTAGGATTTAATTAAATGTATTAACTTCTGTATCATTTAGACGGTTCTTAGTTAAAGTAAACCAAGTCCATGTGTTTCCCATTTGGCACTAACAATGCCATGGTAGTGTTGAAATGTTATATTTTCTGTGTAATAAAGATTCATGTCCGTAGTTCAATTTTTATCCACCAGGCAGCAAGATCAGTTGGAAATCCATTGTTGTTTTAAATGCAACTAATAAACTTTGATATCTGTTTTCTTAGAAATGAACCTCACGGGTTTGGTTCGCTTTAGCTATGCACCCTTCACTTTTCGTACAGATTACACAAGTCTGCTATGAAAAAGTTGTCAGTAAAGCAAATGGTGTTTTTAATAGTTTTTTTTGGATGCTGATTAATGGAAAAATAATGAAAAAATTCCATCACGTACAGTTTCGTCACAAATCGCAATCTATTTTTTTACGAATTTAGTATTTTTTTTCGGACCAAAAAAGTATTATTTATAAGAGTTCGTTAAACATATTTATAGACTTAAAATAGTAAATTAATGGATTAAATTACCAAACAAGAAATAAGAAACTATTTCAATCCAGAATATTCCTCTGATTCGGTAAATTGCCTATTAAACACAATATTAAAGACAGAGGAAATCAGTTGAAACCGGATACCTCTCCTGCTTGCCAAAAAAAGTGTTACTTCCACCGCTGCACATGAAATTAGGTCTTAGGAAACAATTTGTCAAGTCTTTACCAAAAGACGGTGAATGCTTCAAATACCTTTGTGGCCAGTTCCCGGGTTTATCCGAAGCAAAACTGAAGGAAGGTGTGTTCGTAGGACCAGACATCAAGAAAATGATGAAAGATGAAAATTTTGAGACTAAAATGGAAACAAACGAAAGAAAAGCCTGGGGATCTTTCAAACTAGGTATAACTAGCTTTCTTGGAAACAAAAAGAACCCAAACTACTAATCTTTTGTAGAAGAGATGATAAAAAATTTCAAGATTTTAGGCTGTAGTATGAGCTTAAAAGTTCATTTTCTCGATTCGCACCTGGATTATTTTCCTGAAAATTTAGGTGCAGTTAGTGAGGAACAAGGTGAAAAATTTCACCGAGATATAAAGGAAATGGAGAGACGATATCAAGGAAAATGGAATGTCAGTATGATAGCCGACTACTTCTGGATACTACAAAGCGACAATCCCTGCAAAGTTCACAAGAGGAAAAGTGACAAAAGAACTTTTGAGGTAAAGAAAAAACGTCACTATAAGGACTTGTAACTTTCTACCTATACTTAACAATTACTTGAACTAGGATATAAATGTAATTAATGTGGATATATGAATTAATGAAATTTAAATGAAATGTCAAAATTTCGCGATTTCAACTGTTTCTTTCCAAATATCCAATCACTTTGTAAAAAATCCTTACGTTATAGAAATAGATGGATTTCAGTTTTAGAAGCAGTACTAAAGATAACATAAAAACCAGTCATCAAAATTAAAACAATTTTCAAAAAGTATTATTTTGCAGACCTGTGTTATTAAAAGATACATCTAGTTTGTAAAGTTGAAGAGCTTCTCTAGTTATTTGAGAAACTGGTGTGACTCCCGTCGAAACTTGACCACATAAAAGAACTCGTATTACTCACTCATGCGTAACTCATAAGCATAAACTTTTAAGCAACCATTACCGACTTGCAACCCTGTGGTGATAATTTGTCATATTTTGGTTGAATGTTTATGTCTTGATTCATAGCGTCTTAAACATTTTTAATTCATTCGCTTGTGCCCTTTCGTTTTTAATTGGAGAAAAATCACACTATAATATGGAATCACTAATAATATCACTATAAAAAATCACACTGCCAATTTCCTTCTGCAATGGGTTTTTACCACTGCTCAAATGGATATTAGCTACCTGAAGTAATCTCTCTAAGCCAAGCTTCATGGTCAAGAGAATCCATTCTATTCGCTACGGGCCATGGCGTGGCCAAATTTTGAGATTTGGACGAATATTCGGTATTCGGCTAAATTATTATTCTTTGCATCACCAATTGGTATCATTAAAAAAATAAATGTTTAAACTTTAAGTTGGTATGAAAGCGATTTTTATGCAATAATATTTTCGAAAGTTATTGCAAAAAAATTTCAAATTGTCGCGTAATTTTTAATTAATTAAAATACTATCTAAAATTTCGAAAACATCTCTGCGAGTTGCACATTTCCACTCTTTAAAGTATAATGTGTATCGATTTTGGTTATTTTAAGTTAAGCGGTCTTCCTTCTTCAGCGCCACAAACAGGCACGCATTCGTTTTCAATATTAGTAGAGGCAATAGAACGGTGGACACATTTCGTACCCGTTGTTAAGACATAGATCACGTAGGTACTTACCTTGCCTTCTCTTATTTCTTCTGCTAATTTTGTGGCAGACTTTAACAATAAGGGATTCTTGACAGTTGGCACAACTTTTCCTGTGCCGCAATAAAACAGTACGTATATGCAATGTGCTATGAAGTGCACAATGCTGAGTCCAATGTACCAAAACCAGTACCAGAATGACTGCATTCTTGTCAACATTTTCGGATGTGAGAAATCCTCAGGGAAACCTTCTAAAACCACCTGTTGAAGAACGTCAATTAAATTAGATTAAACTCCACAGGATTAGAAAATATTTCTTACAATAGGCAATTAATTGATCTGCAACGCATAGGTTGGTCAGGCCAACCTACGCGTTGTAACATTACAACCATCCCTATTGTATCCTTATTAATAAGGAGTGACTAGTCACTGAAGGTGAGGTTAAACAATTGAAAGTGTATCTCCCTTAACTTTTTTTACTTTTTTATTCACCTTGACTTGATTCACGTTTATAAACTTGGAATTTTGCAATCGTTTTTCCACTGTCTTCGAAATTTTTCTCATGTATGTACTCTCGATGGCAATCCATTATTTTAATATTTTCAGAGCTTAGTTATCTGTACAGTGTTTGATTTTAATTAGATTTTCTCCTTTTTAAATTAAAATTTCTAAAAATTCAGAGGGACCACCTAATATTGCATTGGAGAAAAACCAATTGCAAGATTCTGCAATGTTTATAATAATGAATTAAATATTAAAGACTGAAAAGTATAAAGTGATTAAATATTTGTAATTAGTGCATTTGTAATTTTTAGTAAACTTATAATAGTGAATTTTAAAAAACTGATTTTTTCTACATTCATAGAAAATTGTGTGCAATCTACATAATCCTTAATACCCAAAATTAAGGTTACAAAAACAAAACATGTGATGTCTGGGATAATAAGTGGTTTACGAATGAGAATTTTTTATGTCTATAATTTATTATTAAAAAGTTTTAAAAAACATACTTTATTAATAAAAAAGAAATTAATTTTTTAATTAAAAATTTGGATTTCAAAACAAAATCATAAAAGAGTTAGGTATTGATAGAAATAATCTAAGTAAATTGAATTTTTAATCTCATTTATATCATACTTTTAACTTTTAGAATAATTTGGAAATTTTCTCTTTTACTATTACCAATGCGATTTAATTTCCTTTGCTTTAATACCATTTCACCTTTTTTAAAAAATAATCTCCAAATTTTTGATAAAAAATCTTTTTCTACTCCTTAGTACACTAATAAAAACCCTTTTTGTGAAGATTTTCATTTTATTGGTTATCATTTTCTATATGCTAGTCTTTATTATTTTTCTGATTCATAATTATAATTATTATGGAATCTTCTGATAATTTTTTTCACAAAGCTACTATCAGATGGCGCTACTCATAAGGAATAAAAATTTAATTGATTAATTCATTTTTTATGAGACAATGGCCAACGTTGTCCAAGCTGCGCCAAACACACATTAGTTTAAAACGCAAGAATTAATGCAATAAAACAGTAGTGAATCCTAATAAAAAACGAATAATATACTATGAGAATTAAATGTTATGGAATTAATGTTATAATTAAATGTTATGCTTTTCAGAAGTCCTTTACCGCAAAACTCTGTATTTGAGGTACTCACATAAAATATGTCGGACTGAAATCATTTTACTTCATCTTGCGCAAGTTGGGGCTGGGCAAGATTTAATTAAAATCAAACGATTGACTGCTAGTTAGGTTCCGGGAATAATAAAAAATAGTACAGTCATTGCAATTGTACAAAATTTCATAACTTTAGTACATCAAAAAGCGAGTGAAAAACAGATTGCGAAATTCTATCTCTACAAAGATGAAATTAGAGTTAAATAAAAGCGCACAAAAATGCATATTCATATTGTTTAGCAACGGATTTGGAACTCCTGGCTTTTGCGCATGCGCCGGGCGGAATTATCATCAAAATGGGGGGAAAGTGAAGAATGGAAGGGTGATGTTTACATTTAACTGAGAATGATCTAACAAAGAACTCCGGAAATGCGCTCCTATGACTCATTACCTGATACCCCTTTCCTGTATAAGATCGTCCAAAAGTGGTAGTCTCGGAATCCGTTGCTGAACAGTATTTTCTACTTTTCGTATTATTAAAAACTTTAAAATTTTGTTTTTTAAAAAATTATTTAGTCTTAAATCCATTCTATAATCCATTAAAAATATTATGGAATTTTATATTCAAATGTTCTCACATTTGCCTCTCAATCCAATCCGGAATCAAAGCTTAATTAATTAGTCTGATCGATTAACCCCTTCTTGGCCGGCGTCGCACGTCATACTTTCGGTATTCTTGTGCCCGTACAGTCGACGTCGCATGTCATGCGACGAAGAGAAAAGTTGCATTGCTGAAAGTGAATTCGTCGCTACTTACGCGTCTCGTTATATTCCGCGATTATTTTGTATTTCTGAATAAGCGATAAATAATTTCAGTGTGGTTTTTACGCTCTGATGGTCAAGCAGGATTGTAAAGCTGTTTTCATGGTAAGGTTCTAAAACCATTTAAAAAACATTTTTTACTTATCTTTAATAATTCTTTTCATGTAGATATTTATCTTAACTACCCCAAAGCAATAGATTTGAAAAATATATTATCAGACAGTATTTTGTTTTAATTTAAAACATGCGTGCATTGCAGGGAAAACTGGAGATCAGTGAACGGGATATCACATCTATAACCAGCATCAGTAAGTCACACAAAAACTGCCTACTGACAAAAATACTTTGCATTTCGAATTCAGGATAGAATTCGAAAATGCAATTCAACACCAGTAGGTCACGCAAAAACTGCCTACTGACAAAAATACTTTGCATTTTCGAATTCAGGATAAATTTTTTGCATTCGAATTCAGGAAGCAATAAAAAAATGTTTTGAGGGGTCGGAAATTCGAAAAAAATATCCGATCAAGAAGGAGTTAAGAAGAAATAAAGTCTGAAAATGTTGAATTTTTTTATGTTTGGGTGCATTTCTGATTTCTGGTACATCAGGAATTGTATGAAAAATCGATTTAGAAATTCTATCTTTACAAACATGAAATTATCAAGTACGAAAGAAATAAAGTTAAACAAAACCGCGTAGAAAGAAAAGAAAGGAGAAAAATCTAAGAAATTCTTATTTTGCTTACAAAATATTAGTTAGCTATTTATATTATTGTTAGTTAGTCACCGTTTATTGCAAATAATATTCATTGTGATGTAAACAAAAATTTCTAATAAGTCTAAAAAGTGATTCTGGTATGTAGAAATTAAAATAAACTGCTTACCTGCTCCATCTGGATTGGTTTATTTTTTAATAACCCAAAATAGTTTTTAATGAAAAGGCAAAAATTTAATGACTCTGCAATTGCGTCCGCAACTTACGAATAATCTTCAACTTATAAAACTTTAATTCATCTTACATTCGTTTGTAATAAGATAAGGAAGTTAAAATTTACTTTTCCTCAGACTTGTATAATTAATATTTCATTGTTTGGCAACAGCATTTCTTTTATGATACGTACTGATTTCTCCAATGAATTTAACATCCTGTTTCGATACACGGAAATTTCAGTTCTTGACCTTGAAACCAAGGCGCAACTTTTTTGAATCGGGGTACTCCGTATTATTCTTTTATTTCCCTACAGGATAATGATATCAATAGAATTTACTTCTGGCGGGAAATTATTGAGAATCATCTTAGGGACCGTCCACAAACTTTGTCAAGCTTGGAGGGGGGGAGGGGTTCGTGAAATTCTGACAGTTTGTGACAAGGGGGGGGGGGCTAACAAGAAGTGTGACATCAACATTTTGATTAAAATAAAAACATTTAAAATCAACAGATAAAATTTTGAAGTTATTTTGAAATTACCAGAATTTGAGGGTATTTTTTTAATTGGGGCTAAAACATCTTTCATGTGATTTTTTTTTCACGTATATTCCTTTCTTTTCGAAAAAGGCATTCAGGGTAGGTTCTGAGAATATGGTAGCAACAGAAATTCTTCACCATTAGAAGAAAACCTCCCCCTGTCACACCCGTGAAGTGTCCAACAAAACATACGACGCCCCACCTGGGTGAGTGGTAGAACTGGTAGTGGCACAAACAGGTTGATCTTATTGAGGCGTTTTTTTTAATGCAATCTGTTTAAGAGTATTTTGTGTTCATAAAATAAAGATAAGATTTAAAGCAAAATATATCAAATTCTAAAATATTACTGTTTTCAATTGCTCTTTTATATTAATATTTTATTACTATTGTATATTAATTAAATTTTTTGTTGTAAACCTTAAACATATTTCATACAAAATAAGTACACATATAATAATTATTATTGTTATGCTCACAAATGTCATTAAAACACATAGTTAAAGTTTAAAAATAAAATTTGATATACGATCTATAACGTAGTGCTTTGTTTCTGAACTGTAAGTATATGTTAATGTAAAATAGCGTGACATGTGACAAGGGGGGATGGAGTATGGTAAAGTGTGACATTTTGTGACAAAGGGGGGAAGGGGGTAAAAAATATTGAAATAAAAGTGTGACATCATTTATGGACAGCCCCTTATAAAATGAAAGAGTGGCGTGTTCTGAAGGGTGGGCGCATGCGTTGATAGAAGTTCTGAAACATTATCTCAATAATAAAAATAATAATAATAAGTAATGTGAGACGCTGATTATGTGTACCCCGCTTCACAATAATTAGTCCACTTCACAATAAAAGTACGACGAAAAAAAATCGACGGGAGGCTGTCTCTGCGAAACGGCCGCTGGGATTGAGGGGCGTAGATTTACTTACCTTATTCAACTGTAATTTTCTGTGACTAAAGTAGCTCTATGGGACTATTAACTCTATAGTCTATAGTGACTATTAGTCTAGTGTGACTATATGAATATCTATGTAAAATTCTTCCTGATTTTCACCAGCTTTGCAAATCGACTGTGACTTAACCGTAATTGTAAATTCTAAAATTATTTTTGCAATCTTCAATGTCTTCCTTTCTCTGTTAAATGAAGCTAAAACCAACTCAATATGTTATTTGGTTGCGGAGATATAAACGTTTCACTTTAGCACGAAATTCGAAGTAATTCAACAATTCTTGAGTAATATTTAGATCGATGAATGAATTACCTTATTCTGCGTTCGAGCATCGGTCGCTGTGACGTCATCAAAATGTTTTGTGGTTTTCACCATCTTTGCCGACCGACTGTGACTAAACCGCAATTCCAAATTTTAAAATTCATTCTGCAATCTTAAATGTCCACCTTTCTCTGTTAAATGAAACTAAAACCAATTCTCTATGTTATTTGGTTGCGGAGTTATGAGCGTTTAACTTTAGCACAAAAAGCGTCATTATTTTTTTGCTTTCCCGACACGCCATTAGACCACTATGGAGAGACGTAAGTCTACGTCAAAAATGGAATGCGTTAATCTTTATTTTAAAACGCTATTTTAAACTTGGTTCCTCTAATGTTTGCAAAGAAGTAATTTTGTAATCGTTGTTCACTAATTTCCTCGTGTGTTTGATTTCTGATGTTTTGAATACTTGTGTGTATTCGACGGCACTATCATATTCCAATTCAGGACTTAATTATTAGTTAATCAATTGATTTTAGTTAAATTTTGATTATATATGATATCAGTATCTAGTTTCCGATTTAAGAAAAATTTATTTTAAGTTTCTATAATATTTATGCAATGAATTATGAAATATATTTAAAAATAAAGAGTAAATATAACAGTTATAACATACAGTAAAACCCCGATTAAACGAACTTGGGTTATTCGAAATCCGGATTATGACTCTGAAATCGCAAATCCAAAAAAACACGTACTGTACTGCCACGGAATAATCGCTGAGGCGAGACTTTTTTGCAACGATATCCCCACTTTTTTTTCATTTAAACCTCCCCAAGAAGGTCAGTGATTAATTTTAGAAGGATAAAATTAAAATTAATGGGTATTGACAACATCAATTACGATATTGTTTTCCTATGCCTGTCATGAGCATTGCGCCCGACGGCGAATTGCCCCATTGCGAATTGCATAAAGTTTTCGAAACTTCCTTTGTAGTCTATACTTATATTCTTTATTATTTAAATTTAATTAATAATTTAAGTATAAATATTTATACTTATATTCTTTATTATTTAATAAAGAATATAAGTATAGACTACAAAGGAAGTTTCGAAAACTTTATGCACTCAAATCTTTTCAGAATTACATACTGTTATCAGATACAAAATATTAATGCATGGCTAAACCGAAAGTTTTTTTCACCTTCTTTAATTCGCGCTTTTAATAGTGAACTAAAAAGTGAACATTTTTTTAATCAAAATTATGAAAGTCCAAACGAAATCGTATAAGCTCTAATGCGCTGAAAAGAGAACTGTAGGGAAATTAAGCCGCAATGAATATTATAAAAGAAATTTCCTAACTGTTGATTACAAATTAAAATATATTTTGAATGTGATTGACATTTAAATTGATTTAAGGTTGTTATATCAACACCGTCTGCTTTTACGACCTCTGCTTTGACCTCTAGACCATTTTATTTTTTAAAAAAATTACGTTGCCTGATGCTTTTCTTCTCATAAGTTGCGCAATGATGTGCAAAATTAAATTAGGTATGGAGCATTTCATGTATATCACGTGAACATTAATTGACTTCATTATTCCAGAATCTGTTGGGCAGAAAGAATGCAATACTGGCAAACAATTCTGCAAGACGAATAGCTACACCAGGGGAGTCAAACTTGAAGCCCGCAATGAATATTTGTGCGGCCCAGCAAACGTAACGATATGTATCAAAATTTTTAATAAAGATTTCATAGCTTAATTTTTAAAACTCCTAATTATGCATTATTATCGATGACGATTCTTTGTTG